>MKEJ01045316.1:0-11416 GCA_001753735.1 Embelia ribes | reverse complement strand
TAGCACATGTTATTATATATATACAGTATAAGAAGTATTAGTCTAGTCGATGTGAAATAAATTTCCACAAGATTTAGACATCCCATCTTAATTCATTTTGAACACTTCACTTTGAAGTCAATTTTCATTCATACTATTCAATGATTTTGACGATATAATATACCGTTTTGAAGCTCACATTACGGATTTTTAAACCCACTCAAGAACGGAAAAAAAATATTATGTGTACTCCACATAATAATGACTCAAAATTGATAGCTTTCATGAGTTTTAACATCATAAATCTACGTGGAAATCCATATATTTTCTAAAATGTGACTATTAATTAGTCTAAAATTCAATTTCTTATTTGAATGAATAAGAGACTATAAGATTACGGTACAATAAATTTTTGGTTAAAGTATGATATTATTCTATTAATCAATCGAGTCAGTGCGAACCTATGAGTTTGCTCCCCCGGTAGGTCCTTATAATTTGGAAAAATTCGTCCATTATCTTCTGTTTTTTAGTATAATTTTTTTTAATGCAGTTTTAATTCCCTAAATATTTTTTTATGATATTTAGCTCTCTTAAAATTTTTAAATGTCGTTCAACATCTCAATATTATAATCCAGAGTTCACCTCTAGCTTGAATATTTTATACTTGGGGTTTCGACATTATAATTTTTAAACAAATAAACAAATTTATTTTTAATTAAGAAAAAAGTTATATATACATCCAAGTTAAAGTTTTTAGCTTATTTTTGGCCAAAATAATAAATAAGCTCAACTTGAGAGAGCTGAGCAATCAAATATTTTTTAATTTTTAAGGGAAAAAAATTAAAAATTTGGAATTTATAAATTACAATAAAAAGATAACTTAATTTGTCCTTTATCATCTATTCTAGCCCCTTCAAATGCATGCAAGCGCGAAATAAATCATTTTCTATTCGCCATAAATAGACTTCTAGAATAAGTACTATTGCGATGACAAAAGATAACGATGGAAAAGAAATGCTTATGTAATCATTAAAAACAATAATTCTTAGGGGTATATAGATAGAAGTTTAAAATAATGACCAAGTTCAGCTTTAAAAGTATCGTAACGACATCAAATAAAAAATGTTAATATTAACGACACAAATGTATTTTTAAGGATATTGTAATTTTTGCTCATCCATTATCTAAAATTCATACTAGTGGAAAAACTTCATATCACCAAGTCTCATTTTCTTATATTCATGTGTTTTCTTACCAATTATTTATAATTAGTATCTTCATTTATATAATTCAATTACTAGAAGAGAGTGTGTGTTGGGAAATCACATGGTTACCATCCATATCAACAAGAATCTTCTAGATCTATGAGAAATTGAAGGATCATGTGTATTGATAGGCACAATAAGACATTAATCTTGTAATTTCATTCATACATTTATTTAGAGTAAGTTGTTGAATACAGTGGTTGATCCAATATTCATAGGTTGAATTCATTTAAATTATATTAAAAATTATATATATATATATTTTAAAGAGGCCGCTTAAATGCAAAATAATTTTTTTTATAAATATTTTAAAAAAATTTTGGAAATCGAAATATCGTGGACTTCATGCCCTCTATCGAGTCCAATATCGTTGAATGGGCCTTCTTTCTTGGTGAAAAATGCTACTCCATAACGACCTTATATAATTGTACTTTTACTACATAATAATATAAGTACCTTGCCATATTCGTGACAAATTTTTTTGGATTGTATATATATAAAAGATAAAAGGAGGTCAGGTTGACAATGAAAGATCCTGTTCTTCACATTCATATTGTTTTGTAAAATGGTTCAGTATGAATATTTTTATTGCCTGCACAGGTCTTCTGTATGTGATTCATAAATTTATTATATAATAAAATATTATAGTTCAAAATTATTTTAAATAATTTTTAATAAAAATATAAAAGTGTTTTATTTATCATTTATCAGGATTTTAAGTATACATCATATCAAACTTTCGAAGTATATCCGTGAATTCGTGATACTAATTTGTACTGCTAAGAATTAATATGACATTTAAATATTTTATTAAGTTCGGTACACGTGAGCAATTTTAAATTATAATTTATTAACTTTTGATATTTTAGTTTTCAATTGCTTAAGTTTTATTTTTATGATAATCAGCAATCCAAATATTTAAGCATACAGTATCACCTCGTAACAAAAGATATGCAACTAAAAAATAATTAATTTCCTATTTTAGGTATAATGATTTTTGTTATAAAGAAACAAAATGAATAACAAACTTGCAAAAAAAATAAACATAAAATTTAAGACATTAGATTTTCCGATAGAGAAACATTTGACAGTGGACGATTATTAAATATCAAAAGCCGTTAGTTGATCGGATCAAAGAAAGACAATTAATTAGTTATCGCATTCATTACACTGTTGCATTACATAATAGAAACAAAAGAGTCCTGTAACAGTACCTGATTTGTCTGGAGGTCTATGCATAGGTCCGTATAGCTAGCCGTAGGGGGGCACGATTAACACGCTACAATCCATTCCATTGCTATCTGCTGAGTTTGTTGTTCTTACCAATACCAACACCGCATGATCATTTAACATTGGGCAAATAGTAACACGAACGAAACACGCGTACCACAAATAATAGTACTGATATTCTCTGTATTACAGCATTCCGTGAAAATAATAATAAATAATAATAATAATTTAGGGTAATTTGCATTTATTATCACCCCCCCTCCCCTTTTTAGACAGATACCTAATTTATTACCTTTTTATTATCATTTTATTTATTAAAATATTGGAAATGACGAAGTTACCCTTTTTGTCTTCGATGACTATGGAACAAAGGCGGGAATGGTGCTGTGATTCAAATATTGCCAAAATCTTTTTTCTATCAAAAGTCTATTCATATCCATGTGCCCTTTGAACGTGCAGAGGGAGCTAAGAGGGGCATGGAGGAAATTCTTTCCTATAAAGAAAATAGATACATGTATTTCGAAAATCAAATATCGAGGCTGCTGATTTTAATGAAAAAAGGTGTTTATATCCCCAATTCTCCACCGATTTATAGAAGGGAGATGGGAGTTTTGGAGGGAAAGGGATGAAAAGAGATTTGAAGGGTAGTTTAGTCATCAAATCAATTATAATTAATAAAATAAGTATCAAAAAATTAATTTGGGCATTTGTCTGAAAATAAGAGAGGGCGAAACGAAATACACTGTAGATAATGGGGTGAAACGAAATGGAGTGGTAAGTGAAGGGGGCAAAGTGAAATTTTCCCAAAATGTAACCACACACACAAAAAACAGTATAATTTTGAAAGTGGGCTCAATAATTGGGATGTTTGAATAAATGGTCCGTGATTCAGTTTGTACGGTTTCAAAATTCTGAAAAATATTGGGAACCCGAGGCTCTACCGAGCAGTGGTGACAGATATAGCGTATCTGGTGCATTATAGATACTGATTTTTTAATTAATGTTAGAGATTAAATAATTTTTTTTTTGAGAATTTATATATTTAATATTAGCTGCTAATTTTATTTGAAAATCAACGATCATAATTCACGGAATAGATTGTATTTGGCAACAAAATTAAAAATATAGGTGACTGTGACACGACGAAAGAAAAAAAAAATTAATCTCTTGTCAAAGAGTTTCATGGAATCTATTTGTTAAAATTATTTACAATTTAGAAAGTTTCTAGTCTGATTTCATTTTAAATTGCAAATTTTAGAACTTAAGTGTCTACAGTAAAATTCTCTATAACAGTATTTTCGAAATAAAATACGGTAGTTTTCACCTTAACAAATCGAGTGGATTAAATTTTTAATGAGTGGAGAGAAAAATAGATCCAACTGAAAATTCTACCGAGTGATAATTATAGAAGATTAGTTGAGCTTTTAATCTGTTATAAATGTCGCAATGCGATGACATAATGTTAGATGTGTTTTTAGTTATTACAAAACCATATTCTTTCTAGAAAGCGTTATGTCACAAATTAACGAACTAATAAATAAATGGACTATCACATTCAATTCTTCAACTGTACACTTATTTTTTGGAAAACGTTATACCAAGTTTACCAACTAGGCTAACAATTCAAATATCGTTACATAACAAAATAAGATCAGGACCATGTTGAACGTCACGTATATTTTTTAAAGAAGCTTAAAAGTCACAAAAAAATTACAGGAGGAGAGAGGGGCTAATTAAGTTCCATAAAAAAAAAAAATTAAACTTAGAAATAAGATTTTAGGCGGATTAATTCAAATTATGGGAGGCTTATAATCTTCACTGAGTAAACTCATAGGTGCGTCAATATCCGGACAACGTCACACAAAAAATAAAAAGAAAAATACTAAACAAAAAAGCGGCTTTTGATATTAGTATTACATAATCAAATTTTTTATATATTGTTTGAAGGTTTCGTTTAGGTCCATATACTACGGTGAACTTTGGTTGGTGGCCTAACATTAACCCTTACAATTTATGGCTTAAACAGAGTTTATTAATTCTGTGAATGAGAGATAAGGACAATAATTATACAATTATTGACTAACTAATGTTCCTGTTACATAAAATATCTCCCTAATTAAGTACTTAAATATTCCTCAGTAGAATTACCAATTAATTTCAGGGTAACAAACCAATCACTGAAAAGTTAACAAACCATTGCCAAAAATCACGTATTTTTTCGATATAACCTACTTAGCCCTCCGTCACTCGTATCTTTTGTAGCACGCGTTGAGCTAAAATAGCCTTCCCGGCCTTACAAATTTAGTGTCCAGTAAATTACTATCTGTACGGGAATTATTTTATCAAGCTTAAGAACTCCCACTAGTTTTTTAGGTGTTTTTTCGCATATATGAATCTTTAACCCTTCATAAATCAAAATGTATACACCTTTGAAACAAAAACATCCAAACAAAACCTTGAAATTTTAATATATGGAATCTTAACAAAGAGCAGTCTGATTAATGAAAATTCCACAACAGTACACAGTTACACAACTAATTGCAATGAAATCGTATACAATTATAATAACAATAACAATAATTCGACAAGAAACACTAAATTACTAAAATGCGCAACAACACTCTTCCCCACAACAAATTTTTCCAAATATTGGAAATTATTTTCATCATCGGAAATCAATAATTCCACAAGCAATCTAGGTCGGCTGGTCCAGCAGAAGTGATAGGATCCTCGTGAATATCGTAGCACCCCTGTCCCATCTCATGGTTCGACAACACAGAAGATAAATCGGTACTCATTCCAGTTTCTGGCGAAAACTCCGTTTTGAAATCCCTGTTCATGTTGAAATTATTATTCTGAAGAAAAATCTTTAGAATAGCTTGATCATGAGCCATAGCAGAATCTGGGTACGGGTTATTTTCAATGTTTGGGAGAAATGGAGAGGAAAAGAGCGAGTCCCAAACAGAGGAAACAGGGGAAATATCGGAGGGTTTTGAAGGTGGAATAAAATTATTGAAATTCTTGAAAATGTCTTCATGGGGTTTTACATCTTGGGAGTGATCGGAGAAGCAGGTCACGTGAGACAAAGAAAATACGTTATTTGTTTGGTCATCTTGAGCAGAGCAGTCCAATAGCGGGGGCAAATTCATACTTTGCGATTCGTCTTCGTGATTGTTTATTTTCATTAACGCTGAAATATGTATTTTCTTTCCTCCCGAGCTCTTGTGAAATATCCTGCTTATCACCCACTCATTCTGGAAAAAAATAATAAAAGGAAGGTTAAAAAATATAAAACCTCTGTCGAAATAAGAAAAACGCCTATACTTTTCCACAATTTTCGCTTTAGCTACCGAACTAAAGCTACTGAAGTTTATCCACTAAACGTTATTATTGTGTTTTATTTTGCTTTATTTTTCGTTCGGTGCACAATTTTTGACAAAAAAGTTCTACGTTTCGGGTAAAGTTATAAGGTGTATACGCCAACTTCATCATCTTTTGCACTTTACGCATACTTTAAATCACAAAGTTTACTCCGTTCATTGTAGTTTCTATCCAGTGAAAGACTTCGAGTTAAAAACTCAGTACTCATAATATCAATAATAGGAAAAATACGTAGATTGAAACAGGGGAAAACAAGGGATGGATTTTTATACCTTTGCTGTTTTATGCAAATTATGAAGGGAGCTCTTTCCCTCAAGCCTATACTCATGCATTACCCAGTTGGTTTTTTCTCCTTTTGGGGCTCTTCCTTTGTAGAAAACCAAAGTCTTTTTCATTCCAACTAATGTTTTCGCTTTGTTAATTTCCTTATCTTTTCCGGTTGCTTTCCAGTATCCGGCCTCAGTAGCCCTGTTCGTCCTCAGTCCGGTCGGATATTTTCTGTCCCTAATACAAAAAAAGTACCACTCTCTCTCACCCATTTTTGCCTTCCCTGCAAGTTCAAATATCATAATTTTAGAAAACTTTACTTAGTTTGAAATTTTAAGCTTAAGCACTCATTTTCCATTAAAGCAAAAATATCTCAGCTTAAAAGCGAAGCAGCAACTTAACAAGTTACCAAGATGATTCTTTCTTCTTCTTAAACTTGTGAAAACAACTAGTCTTTCGAAGTTAAAACTTCTAGCCTTTCGGAACAAAGCAAATGGAAAGCTCAATTGAAAATATACTTACAAGGTAAATCCCAAGGCTCAACTTTATTCAAATCGACTTCTCCGATCGCTCTTGCGGAGAAGTTGCTCTCGAGAACTTTAGGGTACAAATAATGAGTGATAAGTTCTTCATCGGTAGGGTGAAAACGAAATCCCGGTGGCAATTCCATTTCCTCATCACCCCTAATCATACCTAATTTTGAAATTGGTTCCATTTCTAAAACCCTTTTCTCCATAGATCAAAGATAAAAGCTTTTTAATTGTGACCGAAACCGAAAGCAAAAACAAATCTCTACCCAGGTCCTAGAAGCTGAAAATATGAAATTGGCATTTGTCAAAGGGAGGACTTTATATTTAAATTTTGAGTGTATACAAAGAGGTTGAAAGAGAACTAGGATTTTTATTTTTCTAACAGAAAGTGTGAATGAGGCTGTTAAGAAAGAAGTGTTATGAGCACATAATTCCTACAATAGAGATTTATATGAATGAAAGAAACGTGGGAAGTGAGGCTGGCGGTTTCTGGCTTTTCACCCTTTCTTTTAACTTTATTATGTGTAATTCTCTTCCTAATTTTTTTTAAATAAAAATCTCAAAATATACCTATAAAATAATTTTCAAAGTAATGTGCAAGTATTAATGGAAGAGGTGTGAATATTTTCATAAATAAGCTGGTCTGAATGAATGACATATGTCTGAGTTTCATGTACTTGTATGCACATCTATCATATGTTCAAATTCACATATATATTAAAATCAGTAGATTATAGGAAAATCCATATCTTGATTGAATTTTTTTAATTTTCGGTTCACCATGAGGAGGTGTTTCAACGAATAAATATTGCCATGTCATTTTGTGGACAACTTCCTTACGGAAATGTTTTTGTTTTTATGTTTTCAAAATCAACTCTAGATTGATCAAATGGTTTAACGCAATTAATAACTCAATTCTTTGGACCTTACAAATGTGAACGAAAACATCTTTAGGACAGTTTGAAATTATTTTTGTTATCTGTTTTTTTTTGTTTTTTTAAATTATACTATGAAGTGTTTGATAAACTCTAAAGTATGTATTTTTAATAATCTGCTTATGTCTTTTTAAGGATGTTTTTGGAAACAGCTTTAGGAGTATTTTGAAAAGTTGGTTCTGTTTTTTTTCCATTAATTAATGTAATAATCTCAATTATATTTATTGCATTTCTTATATATGACTACTTTTGTTCTTACAATAAAAAACACAACTTTACGAAATAATATGTTACTTATCAAATCAATATTTAAAATTTATTTTCCAAATATTAAAATTATACCTGCATTTATAATTAATTTTTAAAAATAATTTTAAAAATATATTTGAAAAGCATTAACATTCACAATTGTCTCAATATTTTATTTAGGAATTAAGTCTAGTGATAATTCTATTTATTACGTGGACTTGTAAAATTCAATGGTGTGAAAGTCCAACTTGAGTTAGTTGGCATTTGTGTACCAATTTTATCCACTGTGCAAGTGGAGCAAATTTATATTAACTTCTCACATTATTTTTTTTTTGTCATTTCCAAATAGACACTTTATAACAAACTCTCTATCACAACAATCAATTAAAAAAGTTCACTCCATTGATAGTGAGATTTTTGTAGTTTTTCTTTAGTTTATTTTCCACTATGGACAAAAAAATAGGACTTTGTCCAAAAATCACTATACACGCGCAATAATGTAGACAATAATTTATTGCAGACAAATATTAAACAGTAGAGGATTACATCTTTGATAAATGATATTTTAATTGCATCATTTTCTACATAAAATGATCTAAAATATAGATATTGGTGTAGCCTTTAACAGATAATCCTCCATTCTTTTTGTAACTTGAAATTATCAATTTTCCCCCTAATGCCACCATTTCTTATCTTAGAAATTTGACAAGGTGAATGCTAACGAAATGATTATTTTTAACCACTTGAAGGTTTTGCGACCCAAAAATTAAATAAAGTTGTTTGTTAAACCAAAACAGTTAAGAGTAGATAAGATCCCTGTAATTAAGAACTTGGAATAATTAGATATGCGACCAAGCTGAAAATTAATACTTTTCAAAATCCTTAAACTGCAGCTCTCAATTTGTTTAATCCTACAAGAAAATGAGTAGCAATTTGAGGAAAATGCTAGAATACAAGAAAATTGTTTAAATGTATTAATATCATAACACCACTAATAAATATCACCTAATTACCTAGAACTTGTAGCATTACCACCTTAATTTTTAAATAAATAAACTAATCAATGGTTTTTATTTGTCACAGGGCAAATATGTGGTGTAGATCACCTCTTGTATTAATACAAGAATTGTTTTTTTCTTGGATCAAAGTCTTCTACGTATTTTGAAACTGTAACACGGAAAAGGGCCAACATAATTTTCTTATTACTCAATAACGCATACAAGACTCATATATACAGTCATGTGCAAGGATTGAATATAAAATATAGAATAAGGACATCAATTATTGAAATCTTACACTCCTTAAATTAGAGCATGAAGATTCGTAATACCTAATTTGCCCATAAAAAACTGATATGAATCACGACCAAGTGGTTTGGTAAATATGTCAGCAAACTGTGACTATGCCGGGGTACAAATAGGCCCAATCTTAATCGAGTAAATATGTTAGCAAGCTGCGATTGCGCAGGGTATAAACAGACTCAGTCAAACCGGAATGTAATTTATCAAGAACCAAATGACAACCAATCTCGATATGCTTGATGCACTCCTGAAAAATTGGATTCCGAGTAGTATGAAGAGCAAACTGATTATCACAAAATAAACGAATCGGTCGAGAGAAAGATACTCGTAACTCTTAAAGAAAAGTGGTTAACCAAACCAACTCACAAGTGGTAGTAGCAATCGCATGATACTCCACCTCGGAGAAACAAGATCCCATTCTTTAAGTGCTGAGAAACAAGATTAGAACCCAAAGCAATAAAAAAAAAAACACCAATAGCAGAGTGGTGAATGGAGGGACAACTCACTCAATCAAAATCAGTGTAAGCAGTGAGTTGAAAAGAGCAGTCAAACCAAAAAAAAAAAAAATCCATGTCCCGTTATACCCTTTAAGTAGCGAAGAATGCAATAGACAACCTATAAGTGGATATCAGTAGGGCACTCAATAAATTGGCTAAGATAGTTCACAGAAAAAGTAATGTCAAGCCGAGTAATAGTCAAGTAAATAAGCCCGTCAATAAGATGACAATAAATGCTCGAATCAGGTAAAGGCTTGCCGTCATTGGGACGAAGGTGAAGATTTTGCTCCATGGGAAAAGTGGTAGGCCGAACTCCAAAGTAACTAGAATCCGTTGTCGAGGGCCTTTGTCTGTTGAGATAAGAAAATACCTTCAGAATTATGATTAACCTCCAAACCCAAGAAGTACTTCAAGGTCCTTGAAATGAAACCGATCTACCAGAAACTGTTTAGTAGTAGCAATACTCTTGGGATCATTCATTGTTATAAGAATGTCATCCACATAGATAAGAATAGCAGTGAAAGAAACGCCCGCAATACAAATAAAAAGTGAATGGTCAAACTGTGACTGTCGAAAACCTGCAAAGAGAAGTACCGAAGACAATTTCAAATACCAATTATGCGAGGCCTACTTATGGCTATAAAGAGACTTATGAAGCTTACAAACCTGAGTTTTCCCTGTCATAAATAACATGGAGATAAAATCATATTGTAACGACCCCCAAGCAACTCACTGCTCTACGAGAATACTCAAGAACCGAATACGTAAATAAAAGAAAATTTTTATAAAATACTTTAACAATAAAAGAAAACTTTTGGTATCACGTCACGCCAACCAAACATACTACGTCATCAAAATACAGTTGTGCATAAGTTGTATAGGATAACAACCACAAAGGGGATCGCGCTTAAAAAATAGTATACAATATACACAATAGAGATCTGAACAAACTATAAGTGGCACAATAGATGTACATGTTGCTAACCAAATAAAAGTAACAAAATTCCAGCCGAGTCATAGAACCGCTCCATACTAGTTCACAATATTCGGCTCAGTAACACGCTGACTCCAAAAATGAACTCAGTTATCTACTATCACATGAACTAACCCTGTTTCCCGGTACCTGGGTGAATACACGCAATAGGTAAAAAACTTGAATGTAATTGATATAATAAAAACGAAAATATGATAAAAATATTAAAAAAAGAACACAACCCAACTAATACAAATAAATAATTTTCTAATATTATTTGATTAAACGCTCGACATTGGGGGGATCACTCACTCTAACGTACCCCAAGCCCTAGGGGCATATTCAAACTCAAATCTCAAGCCTCGAATTCATTATGAAAAAGGTTAATTTACACTCAACTTTGTCTATTTCATAATCTCGCAGGGAACATCCAACCCTACACTCAATATAGTATTCACCTAAGTGTTATGCATTTATATATAATGAAATGTATTTTTTTATACTATTAAGCCAAAAATTCACAAAAATTCATATGATTAAATTTATCATAAAATTTACAATCAAGTTACGTAACCTCACTTACTTATAGTTATTAACGGCTTATAACTCGGCTATTGCTTTGAAATAGTCCAACTCACAGTAGTAAGACATATATTAAATATGTACAATACAATGCCATGATGCCATATATAAAATTAAAATTGATAAACGATACCCCTCCAATTTAACACGAAATCGAGATAAACAAATTGTGAAAATACCTATATCAATGCATTTTTGGCTTTGTGTAGAACACAAATATACATTTA
>MKEJ01045315.1:0-10647 GCA_001753735.1 Embelia ribes | reverse complement strand
TAGGCCTCTTCATTTAAAATTCGAAAAAAATGCTCATATGAATTACATAAACATAATTTTTCTATTTAATGCATTAGTCTTTTATATCAATTCACATAACTCATTTCAACAACATAGTTCAAATCCCCAAAATTTATAAATTAACATACATAAACATGTAACCCAAATGCTTATATTTATAGTACCACTACGAATCTACTGTACCTGAACAACCCAAAAATGACGTCCTAAAGACTTTCGAAAAAACCCCCAATTCCGTCCCAAATTCGCCTTCCGATTCAATCTTAACACGCTACTCGGATTGGTTCGAACCTTGCCAAGAAAATAATCCTAACAAGGTAAGGATCACATACAACTAATAAATTTTCTCATGTAATAGTGGCACAAAACCCAAGGTATGAACAATGACAAGAAAAAAGAATGAAACTTACATCAAAAGAGAGAATGATCTACAAGGATAACAAATATAACTTTATATTGAAAATCGAGCCTTCTAGATAGATGATTGATGCCCAAAAAGTGGAACAACCCTCCCATCTCTCTCTCTCTCTCTCTCTCTCTCTCTCGGCTAACCATGTCTAGGGTTTCTCCATCTCTCAATATCCTTCTGAATCTCATTTGAGACTACGCTAACGCATGCTCTTATGAACCTCGTGTTCGATTATCAGCTCATTAAACCCCAATTTCGTTTTTATATTCCTAAAATTTGAGAAAGCTTGGAAGTTTCTAGCTGAGGAAAAGAGTAGAATCGAAGCTTAAAAGACCTAAATTTTATTTTTTAAATTTAATAAATTCCATAGGATTGAGTAATTTGAGCTCGTTAAACCCCAATTTTAATGTCTTTTCCTTCGATTTCGTTTTAATCTTTCTGCAAATTGAGAAGAGATTGGAGTTTCTAGCTGGGAAAAGAGGAGAATCGAAGCTAAAAAGAGAAAATTATAATTTAATATAAATTCAATAGGATAAAGTAGTTTGAGTTCACTAGAGCTAGGGTTTTGGTACTCTTGAGTAAGCTGTACGCTCACAGAGACGTAATTTTCGTAAATTACACCTCCTTTTCTTTATTTTGTCCGTACACTGTATTTGTCTGTATCTATCTTTCGATAGATAAAGAGGGAGTTCTGTTGTGAATCTTCTCTTTCAATCTCCACCGTCTGATCCTATCTTTTTCTGATATCACGAGGCTTGTTAGGAGAAAGAACAAATTCCCAAACCAACCCTTATATTCTGAAAGCTAAAAGCTTGTAGCAGCTTTGAAATTTTGAGGGTTTTGTAAAATAAAGAAAATGGCAATGGTGGTGGCTCACAGGGAGAGTAGCAGCAGTGGTGGGAGCATCAGCAAGCAGCTTGCTGATTCGGGGAAATACGTGCGGTACACCGCGGAGCAGGTGGAAGCGCTGGAGCGGGTGTACGCGGAGTGCCCTAAGCCGAGCTCCATGCGCCGCCAGCAGCTGATCCGGGAGTGCCCCATTTTGTGCAACATCGAGCCCAAGCAGATCAAAGTGTGGTTCCAAAACCGCAGGTACAGCTTGATTTTTGCGTTTTCATGTTTGTTTGTTGCTTCTGCATGTGGGTAGTTGCGAAATTGTAGATGGTTTGGAGTTGGTTTTGATCTGTGAATTATAGCTCACAAGTGTATGCAAATCGGGTTTCTCATTGGGAATTTTTTGGAATCTGTGAAATAGAATTTTGAAAATGCTGTGTAACCCTGGAAATCATCACTATCCCTAGATATGTGAACTGTTAGTTTGACAAATAAAAAAAAATGATCATAGGGAAGGGGCCATGGTTGTCGGAGATAGAATTGAGTTTTGTTCAATCTGAAAACAATAAAGTTTCTTGTATGACCGAGTTGTTAAAAGATTTTTTTTTTAATGCTGTAGGTGTCGAGAGAAGCAGCGCAAAGAATCTTCCCGGCTACAGGCTGTGAATAGGAAGCTAACAGCTTTGAACAAGCTGTTGATGGAGGAGAATGACCGGCTGCAGAAGCAGGTTTCACAGTTGGTTTGCGAGAACACGTATATGCGCCAACAATTGCAAAGTGTATGTTGCTTTCATAAGGGGTTATATCCATTGCTGCAAATTTTTGTCGTTTTTGTGGTTAATTCGGTTGCTACCATTATTGCATGTGTATAATCTATTTTGGAAATTCACCTTACATGGTAATTGTTTTTTAATGGTGCTCAAAGTCTAAGGCAATAAGGGATAGTGTTTGGAGTTTTCTGTTGAGAGAATAAATTATAACTCATAAGCGAATATTCGGCCTTTCAATGAATATCCTGTTCTTTTTGGAATTATCGCATAATGTCATGACAATTAATGTTAATGAATGTTGTGTAGGCGTCAGCAGCCACTACTGATGGAAGTTGTGAATCTGCGGTAACAACTCCTCAGCCACCTCTGAGAGATGCTACTAACCCTGCTGGGTAAACTCCCATTCTAATTACATACATGTTCTCTCTCCTTTTGCCCATCCCCATATAGTTCATACTAATATCATATTTTTTTCTGATTGTGGTTTGATTTTCTGTGTTGCCTCTTTTCGTAGACTCCTTTCGATTGCTGAGGAGACATTGGCAGAGTTCCTTTCAAAGGCTACGGGAACTGCTGTCGATTGGGTCCAGATGCCTGGGATGAAGGTTGAGTTTCTTTTGTATTATTAATTCTGTAATTGTTCAAAAGCTTATCTGGATATTTTTAGTTTGCATTGAATAACTTTTGTTCTTCAAAATATTATTACTTGTTTAAAAATGTATCTGGATATTTGTAGTTTGCATTGAATTAATTTTGTTCTTTTTTGAAGCAATGCTAATATTCGAATACTAAACTTTCCCATCCTCATTAATTATCAGCCTGGTCCGGATTCTGTTGGTATTTTCGCCATCTCACATAGTTGCAGTGGAGTGGCAGCTCGAGCTTGTGGTCTAGTTAGTTTAGAACCTATGAAGGTATGTTTTAGCTATCGTAGTGTTTCAGTTTGCAATGGGTTTACTGACTTACTGTATCTGGCGCATGCTACTGGAGAAAATTGTTTTAAAACCTTGATTTTTCCACACTCACAACAGATTGCTGAAATTCTTAAAGATCGCCCATCTTGGTCCCGGGATTGTCGGAGCCTCGAGGTTATCACAATGTTACCTGCTGGAAATGGAGGGACAGTTGAACTCGTTTACACACAGGTGACAGAAGTTGGCAAAGTTTTCTTTACCTTTATAACAAAGTTGTGCCATCTTATCAGGAGATTGACTTAATGTCGGGTTGATCTCAGATGTATGCTCCTACTACATTGGCTCCAGCGCGAGATTTCTGGACTCTAAGATACACAACGAGTTTAGACAATGGCAGTGTCGTGGTACGAGCATGTATTTTCTAATATAATTTGTCTAAAGTTTTTTTCTATTTCTCTCTTCTTTTTCAGTAATTTTAGTTTTTCTTGAATGTAATCGCAATTTATGCCGTTCATAAATTATTACCAAATGAGGAATTTCTGGCATTAAGTGTATGATGCATAATGTCCTATTTTATTGAGGGTGCTGATTTTATACCTCTTTTTTGCTTGTTTTTGTCTTCAACCTTTAAGGTCTGTGAGAGATCTCTATCGGGTTCTGGTGCTGGTCAAAATGCAGCTTCTGGTTCTCACTTTGTCAGGGCTGAAATGCTTCCAAGTGGCTATTTGATCCGGCCTTGTGATGGTGGAGGGTCAATTATCCATATAGTTGATCATCTGAATCTAGAGGTCTGTCGCTCAGTCTTACAAGATACGATTGTTTTCATCTGTTCCTCTAGCTAAAAGCTTACATGTGTCAAAATTTTCAGGCTTGGTGTGTGCCAGAGGTGTTGCGACCACTTTATGAATCATCAAAAGTTGTTGCACAGAAAATGACTATTGCAGTGAGTACACATTCTTTGTTTTCCCTTTGCATTTGATTATTTGAAAGTTGAGATAAGATTTTGCTATCATGTCCGCAGTGCAAACTCCTAGCCTTTGTGATGTTGACCCGAATCATGTGAATGGTAATTTGGCACTGATATTTTCTATTAACTGGTAAAATTGTAATTCTTGTAATATGATATTTCCGGGATATATGGCATGGCAAACGGGATGAGGTAGCTTTTACACTGTTCTTGTCTAGGTTGATTTTGTTAAATCCCAACAAGTCTCATCCTTTGGCTTAGTACATGGTTGATGATGCAAGGACTTTGAGTAAATTTCTTGTTAGAACTTGAAAACTTTGAACACAGATGAGCTTGAACTCAAGTTGGGTGCACAAGATCTTTACAATCATTGGGTACAAAATGATGTGACTTTAAGCGCACTTGTAGTGAGGAAGATGAGACGGGCCTCCATTTTTAGCTGTAGTCTGATTAGCAGTAGTGCACAACTTTGTACTTTTTTTTTTGTTTGCAAGTGTTGTGCGTATTCAAGTTTTATGCACGGGGTAAACCATATGTAGATGGTAAATGACTATTCTCTTTGAAGGCTTTGCGCTTCGTCAGGCAAATAGCTCAAGAGGCAAGTGGGGAAGTCGTATATGGCTTAGGAAGACAACCAGCCGTTCTTCGAACTTTTAGCCAAAGATTGAGCAGGTATCCTAATGCAATGTTGCCCAGCTTCTCTTTCTTTGTGTATGTACATGTCAAATTACATTGACCTTGATTGGTGTGTGAAACTGTAAGGCTGTCAGCTTGCTATATTTTCATATATAATTTTCTGTGCCCCTCTTTTCCTTCTGCAGAGGTTTTCATGATGCTGTGAATGGATTCAACGACGATGGTTGGTCGGTATTGAACTCTGACGGTGCTGAAGATGTTGTAGTTGCAGTTAACTCTGCCAAAAGTTTGGTTGTCGCCTCTGGTCATTCCAACTCTCTTCAACTTCTTGGTGGTGTTCTGTGTGCAAAGGCATCCATGCTACTGCAAGTGAGTTCTAAAAGTACATTTGTCAGGCGGTCCCCACTGTGGGCTGACCCTATTTTGTGTTCTCACTTTGGTATAAATGTTCCTCATGAAATTGGGCATTTTTCTATGTAACGAATTTAAAGTATTTTTGCCATTTTTTGGTTGGTAATATTTCATTACATACCCAATAGAGAATAAGGAATATGAAGAATACATATGCCCCAAAATAAAGCAAAGCTCAAATACAGTTATCTCTAATTTGATTATAAACAAGTTTTCAATTCAACGACAGCTTTTTGGTTATCTCTAATTTGACTACCTTCTGGTCTACAGAAAACTTCGTTTACATTTCGTCTTATTAGTGATTGTACATAAACTGCTCTTTTTAGTGCAATTGTTAAATTTTAAGTGCACTAACTTTGTAAGGGGTATGGAATTTGATTGTACAATTAATTTGACAATGTTTCCTCTTTATTCTGGCAGAATGTTCCTCCTGCGGTGCTGGTTCGCTTTCTGAGAGAGCATCGTTCTGAATGGGCTGACTTCAATATTGATGCTTATTCTGCTGCGGCGCTGAAAGCTAGCCCTTTTGCATATCCAGGACTTAGAAATACTAGATTTACTGGGAGTCAGGTTATCATGCCACTTGGTCAAACAATTGAACAGGAAGAGGTACTTTCCCGTTGGTTTTTAGCTTTCATGTTGTCTTTTCGTACTGTGATTGTCACATGGTCAATTTGTTTTTTGTTTAATGATGTTGTTCATAACAGAAATCCTGTATTTGTGGATCATACGTTGCTCTGGATTTAATTTTTGGTCCGGGCATTTCCCACTAAACTATGCGATCAGCCAATCACCAATATGAACCATACTTGGTTTGGAGGGTCTCATTTTCTAGAGTGTTTTCTTGCAGGATTCCAACAGCCGAAATTCACACTTCCTTTTTCTGTTTCTTTATGACCCCATATTAATATGATTCAGTTAGTCTCACTGATAACCTTTATTCCCGAATAAGTAAATTCTTGCTGTATTCCACAAAAAATGGTTCAACAAACAAAAATAATCCTTAATCCAGCCAAGAATTTAACCCATTGCTCAATTAGTCTTCTCGAAAATTAGTTTCCACTTGCTTGTCTTCTGATTTGTTCATATTATCTCCTGTGCATCTCACTTAAGTTTCCTTGTGGGCTAGATGCTGGAGGTCATCCGACTTGAAGGCCACTCTGTTGCTCAAGAAGATGCTTTTGTGTCAAGGGACATTCATCTCTTACAGGTACCCTTGAGTAATTGGGCAATAAATTTATCACTTGAGTAAAATTACTTTGTTCTCAGATATTCAGCAGTGAGTTGCTTTTATTGCAGATCTGTAGTGGAACTGATGAGAATGCTATCGGAACCTGCTCTGAACTAGTTTTTGCTCCAATTGATGAAATGTTTCCGGATGATGCCCCACTACTACCTTCGGGTTTTCGCGTGATTCCTTTGGAATCAAAATCAGTTGAGTTCAAACTTTACACTTGGACTGTTAAACTTTCACCATACAAGAATGTTTTAAGGTTATCTTTTTGGGCTTTTTTCTAATACAATATGCTAATATGATTATTAGGATGCATCAAGTGCTCAGCGTACCTTGGATCTGACATCCAGTCTTGAAGTGGGCTCGACAAATAATGCTTCTGGTGATGCACCCTCATGTTATAATGCACGATCAGTGTTGACCATCGCTTTCCAGTTCCCATTTGAACACAGTATGCAAGATAATATAGCTTCAATGGCTCGTCAATATGTCCGCAATGTGATTTCCTCAGTGCAGAGAGTTGCAATGGCTATATCTCCTTCGGGATTGGACCCTAATTTGGGGCCAAAACTATCTCCAGGCTCCCCAGAAGCTATAACACTAGCTCAGTGGATCTGCCAAAGCTACAGGCAATTTATTCTTTGTTTTTCTCTATTTATGGTCCTATTTGTTGCAAGTTTAGTTATACACCATTGTGTCCGAAGCTCATAAAAGCCTCTTTTTTTTTTTTTTTTATTCCCCCCCCCCCCCGGGGAAGATCTTACATATGTTCATTTTGTTTTTTTATTTGATTTTATTTTTTGTTGTTTTCTGCTTCAGTTTGCAATTGGGTTCGGAGTTGGTGACTTCTGAATCAGTGGGTAGTGACGCTTTATTGAAAAATCTTTGGCATCACCCTGACGCAATATTGTGTTGCTCATTCAAGGTATGGGGTTTAGGATGGCATTTGCCTTGATTATATGTATGCAAAGTTTTGCATTAATTACTTCATAATACTTTCTAAGTTGCCCATTTCCAGCTGCTAATAGGAAAACTCGAAGTAAATTTGCAACATGCTTTTGTTGGTTTAGTGCCCTTTCTAGTCTTGAAATTGATGGGAGACAAAACTAGTTGCCTGCTTTAGATCATTCTTCTGTTTTTCCTCATTTGTTATTTCTGAAAATTTTGTGTTCCCTTCCTGGTATTGCAGTCACTCCCAGTTTTCATATTTGCTAATCAAGCGGGGCTTGATATGCTTGAAACAACTCTGGTTGCTTTGCAAGACATCACCTTGGATAAAATCTTTGATGATTCTGCAAGGAAGGCGTTATTTGCCGAATTTACCAAGATAATGGAGCAGGTTCAATTTTTACGTCAATGCATGATGCTTGTAAACATTTGTTTTTTTTTTGGAAAATTACGGATGACAATGAGTTCATTAATTTACTGTTGCAGGGTTTCTCTTGCCTGCCTGCCGGAATCTGCATGTCAGCAATGGGGCGCCATGTGTCATACGAACAAGCTGTCGCATGGAAAGTCTTTGCCGGTGAAGAGAGTAATGTTCATTGCCTTGCCTTCTCTTTCGTCAACTGGTCTTTTGTGTAAAATTTTAGGTGCTAATGAGGAAGTTAAAAGGAAGTTTTGTAGAATTTGAATCCCAGCCTGGGGTGTGTACGACATTAAGTTATTAGTTAATTAAAAAGTAAGCAGCACTTTGGTTAGTTAATGTTGTATTTGAACCCAAGATTAAAGTTTAAAGAACTAATCCTAGCTCCATTGGTTTCACAAGTGCTTTTTAAGTAGTTGCTTTTGTGAATTCGTCGCAGTGTTCAGTTCTGATGCTCCTATTGCAGAAATGGTCTGAACTCCTCTTGTACATTCATCGTCTCCTCTTTTCTGCTCATATGGTAGTTTATTTCTTTACTGATCTCCATTTTACCTCTTCTTTTTGCTATTTAAGGAAAATCCTGACTTGGTTTCAACGAGGTAGGCAGGTAGCTCATTGTATGGTGAACATGCAGATAACCATTTAATGAAAATGCACCCAACATCATAGATTACGCTGAGTTTGGTATTACCTTGCTTTAGCTTTTTGAAAAACAGGTAATTGTGTTTGATTTAAAAAAAAAAAATTGGTATCTTTTTAATATCTTCAATATGATATATGAAGTGTTTTAGAAGCACTTTATACAATTAACAGACATTAACGTGTTTTGTACTTGGATTTACAAAGTTTTTATTTTAAAAAATATTATATATCAACAAAAGAATAAAAACTAAAAAATAATATTTTTTACTAAAAATAAAAAGTTGTAATTATCATCGAATGGGATATAATATTAACATAAATAGTTGATTGTAAAATAAATCACCATATGTATTATCGTTATCATATTGTAAAATAAATTATCATATGTATTATCGATATCATATTGCACTTTTTTGTAACAGCTCCAAAGCAGTTCGTTGCTTTACGAGACTACTCGAGAACCGAATACGTAAATAAAATATTATTTTTTTAATAAAAAATTTTAACAATAAAAGAAAACTTTCGGTATCACGTCACGCCAACCAAACATGTCAATTCATCAAAATACAGCTTTGCGTATATATATATATAAACATAAGCTGTATAGGATAACAACCACAGAGGGGATCGCACCCTAAAAAATAATATGCAATATACATAATAGTGATCTGAACAATTATAATTGTCACAGTATATGCACATGCTGCTAACAAAATAAAAGTAACAAAACTGCAGCTGAGTCATAGAGCCACTCTATACCAGTTCACAATGCTCGGCTTTGTAACACACCGACTCCCAAATAAACTCAGCTATCCACTATCACATGAACTAACCCTGTCGCGCGGTACCTGCGTGAATTTGTAGATATACGAACATATATGCATGCAGGAGGTAAGAAGCTTGAATGTAACTGATACAATAAAAATGAAAATATACTAAAAATGTTAAAGAAATAACACAACCCAACTAATACAAATAATTGATTTTAGAATGCCGTTTGATCAAACACTCAGCACTGGGGGAGGAACACCCACTCTAACGCACCCCAAACCCTTAGGGCATACTCCAAACTCAATCTCAAGCCCGAACTCATTATGAAAAAGGTTTATTCACCACTCAATATAGTGTTCACCTTGATGTTAAGCATTTATATATAATAAAATACATTTTTTTTATACTATTAAGTTAACAATTCACAAAATTGCATGGAATTAAATTTATCATAAAATTTACAATTAAGTTTCGTAACCTCACCAGCTTATAGATATTAACGGCTTATAAATCGGCTATTCCTTTGAAATGGTCCAACCCACATTAGTAAGACCCATAATAAATATGTAAAAGCAGTGCCACAATATCGTATATAAAATTATATTGATAAATGATACCCCTACAATTTGCCACGAAAATCAAGATGAGCAACCAACAAACATATCTATATTAATGCATTCACGGCTTTGTGTAAAGCACGAATATGTATTTACTTTTGATCGGGGCTCCGGTTCGCAAAACCGGAATAATTTTCTTATTTTCTTTCTTTGTTTTTCTTTTCGCCGTTTTCTCTCATCTTTCTTTCTCTGTTATGTTATGTTATATATATATAACAAACTTATGGGGTGAGGGTTCACCGCCTCACCCCATTCTGACATCTTACAATATATATATATATATATTCTATAATATTTTCTCCATTTTCCCAAAATCAGGCCTAGGAATAGCCAAAAATTCTCAAAAAATTCATAAAGTTACACCAATTAGAAATAAACTATTCTTAACCTTTACTTATTTTATAGGCAGTCATAGGAGTACTAAACTCGTACTGCCCATATTTCAAGAAGTTTAATTAATAAATCACTAGCTTCTTTTGGTCAACTCTAATCCCAAAAATTACCTTATAATATACTCTAATTTATTAAAATAGAGTCACTCAAAAGGAGTAGCTTTTGGGCTTTACAGCTCTCTTATCGTAAAAAAAAATTCCGTCCTTGGAATTTAATTAATTTCTATCACAAATGAATATAAATCTATATATTTGTGATGGCATACACAAGCACATAATTACTCACGAAAGTATAACATTATACTTACTCGGTTATAGGAACAACTACTGGAAAATTTTGGGGTACTTGCTCCTCATTTCCTCCTATCTTTCTCAGGTTTCCTCTTCAATTCCGTGGCGGCTCCACAAAATTTGCACTAGCGGTATCGACTTACCTCTCAAGATTTTATCTCTTCTTATGAGTATACGGACCGGTCGTACCTCACGTGACACGTCCTCGTCGACGGTCAACTCGGTGTAATTCACCATGTGATGGATCTGGCTCATATTTTCTCCAAATTGACACATAAAGCACTGGATGCACATTATCGAGCTGATGTGGAAGCGCTAGTCAATACGCCACGTTACCGACTCGCTCGATAATCTCAAAAGGACCTGTAAAAC
>MKEJ01045308.1:0-16322 GCA_001753735.1 Embelia ribes | reverse complement strand
GAGACGAGTTTGAACAACCTCCGACTCAGCTAGTTAAGGACTTGGGCTCGTTTGATTCATATATTTGCATGCATATATTTCAAATTAGAGGTGATAGTTTACATATATAAACACACATAGTTCATTCTTAATATAATAAATTTTGTCATATTACCTGAATGATACATTTTTTTAATAACTTTACCCCTTCATATTTATAATATTGAGTTGACAAAATTATACAATATCGTAATTATTTGATATATCCGCTAACATGTGGTTTTTAATTTGCAATTATATAAGAGATTCAATTTAATAATATTTATTTTGATATTTCATTGATAAATAATAACTAATATCCATTGATCTAAAAGAAAAAAAAAATTCATAAATAGTATTGAACTCGTACGAACCGAAACTGAACAAAAAATTAAGACTCGTTAAGTAAACGAGTCGAGTTTGAGCACACACTTAAAATAAACAAGCCGAGCCTGAACAAGCCATGGTTTGGCTCGGTTTGGCTTATTTACAACCCTAATCCCAACCTTCATTTTATCCACAAAACTTTTCAATAATTTGTTCATTTTCTAGTTTCTCTACCTTAGATTATTAGAGCGAAATAAACACACTTTATGTCACTATTTGCTACTTGCAATATTTGTCATCATAGTTTATGCTTTTATAAAAAAAAATAATTAAAGTTTTAGGATTGTTTTATGATATTTTAAGTAATAAAAAAAAGATAAAACTAAAAGATAATTTAAAATAAATGAGTGAATTTTTTTAATATAAAAATAAATCAGAATCATCATATAATATATTATAATTTTTATAAAATATTTTTATAGTAGGATCCCATATAGAAAATAGTAGGATCCCATATAGAAAAGTTTAAGTTATAAATATAAATTGATAATGTAACGTCTAATTACATTTATTATTTAAAATATGATCTATTTTTACTTTTCAGCTAAAATTCAAAAAACTAAAAAACTAGAAAAGTAAGGTTTCAGAATTATTCCTATAACAAAACTAAATTTAAAAAAAAAATTAAATTTGAAAATTAAACAGAGTTTTCAACTTTTTGAAAATGGACAAGTACAAGCATCCTGTTAATTTTGACAGGAAGAAGCTTCGCAGCCAAGTGCATGAATACACATAAGCATGCTTATGTAAATTGGAGAAAAGAGCTTCTCATTTTATTTTTACAGGTACAAGGGTCATATATAATTTTTAATTATAAAAATAAATTTTTAATTTTATTAAAAATATTATATTTTTATAGCTGAAAAACGTTACACTTTTATTGAAAAAGTGAGAGATATTTTTCTTCCCACTTTTTCCTAAGTTGAGTTGTTGGCAGGCAACTGGGCAAATTCTTCTCATAATTCGAGACAATTAAACTTTGAGAAATTACATTTACACCCCCTATGTTTGTACTTATGTATGATTCGTACCATACATCCGGTGAATTGATTTTATTTTAGAACATGTAAAATAGGCTACGTTGAACATAAATTTGACGAAACCTTTAACAAATTCATAAAATTCGTGTTTATTTTTATCACAGTTTTATGGTGTGTATCTAATGCTCAAGAATAATGATAAGAATATGTTGAAGTTAGTTCATCGGCTTCAATTTTGGCTGGAAAAATGTAGGAGTGATTTGAAAGGTATAAGTTATGTAACTCATCGTGTTGGAGTCTACTTATTCTTTGTTAAAAATCAAATAAATGTAACTCATGTCCGTGATTTGCATAATATTTCTTTTAATAAGTGATCATCTTTATTAATCAAGTTAAATAAGGGTCTATAATTGCAAAAAAAGCAGCAATATTAGAATAAAAATAGTGAGAGTAATAATAAATCGTTCATGGAAGAGGATTGAACGCCATGTTTTTTTTAAGGGGGTTGAAATCTTAAAAAGTTATTATAACTGCTAAAACTACAAATTAAAATTATAATTTGGCTGCATCTCTAGATGGGTGTGTTTTATGTTTGTTCCTTGATCCCTAAAATACTCAATGGTAGAGATTGTATGCTTTTGATCCCACTCCCACTTCGAGTATCTCAAAAGAAACTTTCCAAGTTTAAATTGCGGAGTGAAATGGTGTCATACATTTGTTCATCTAGCCCACATGTGATAATATATCCTAGAGTTAAGTATAATTATTGTGGATAGTTCAACTCACAAATCTTCCATATAGCACGACCTGATAAAATATAATGTATATAACCTTAATCCCATTTCTAGAAAAGTTATTTGCATGGTGCAAACCCTATTTTTAGGTTGTCATGGAGGCATGCATAACTTTAACCTATAAATATTAAGTTTGAAGATTAAATACTACTTATATTAATTCCAAATGGGACTCAAAATAAAAAAGCTATGGTATTTATATCCCATAAAAATAACAAGCAAGCTTTCTAATTCAAAGGCTCCTCATAGTTTCTATAAACGAGACTTGGGTAAGTGGAGGCAGTGATTCAAGAACAGAGGGCTTGTTCAAAATGGGTAAAAAATATTATATAGAAAAAAGTGAAGAGTGGTATTTACCAATTTGTCTATTCTTTCTCGATCCTGTGACCAAAGCTAAGGATAAAATATACTCCCTCAATTCACAAATAATTAAAACAGTCAAATTAAAATACAATTTAAAGTAAAAGTCCAATATTACTATTTCAAATTTTAAATTATTAAATACAAAATACCACATCTACTGTTTAGATTTTTTATCATATTTTTATACCTAATGATTGTAAATGATAATAGTAGAAATACACTTACTTTTGAAGTTATTACACTTTTCAAAAAAGGAAGCGATCCATAATTTTTAAGCAGCCCACAAAGAAATGTGTGTGCATATTATACAAGTCTAGGGACACTGTCACAATTACTCAAACTTTGAGGGTTTATGTGTAATTTCAACTCAGAACGATTAATTAATTATTATTAATTATTAAAGGAACAAACAGAGCACGAGGAAAAACCTTCCCAATTCCTCAGAGAGAGAGAGAGAGAACAAAATCACAGTCGAGCGTATCTAGAGAGAGAGAGGGAGAGAGGGACAGATGGCGGAGGTGGATTGCTGTGGGACGAAGTTCTTGTTGTACATAGCGGTGGTAGTAGCACTGGTGGCGTTTGCGGGTCTAATGGCGGGTCTAACGCTGGGGCTAATGTCTCTCGGACTTGTTGACCTCGAGGTCCTCATCAAGTCCGGCCGCCCTAAGGATCGCATACACGCCTGTATATATATATATATACATACATATAGATATATTCTATCTCTCTCTCTCTCTCCATAAATATTTATATATTGTTAATTTTGAAAAAAGTGTTTGGTTTCTGATTGATTGTGATGGACTGTGTTGAAGGTAATAAATGATAAAATATGGCTCGCACAAACAGGTTAAGTTTTTTTGGTGTACTTAGTATGTTATCCGAGCGGAAAAGGTTTGGGTTTGGTCTCTCCGCTAACAAAATAGGCCTGAAATGAGGAGGCTTGTTGTAAATGGTATTATCTCCGTTCATAAATTATTGCATATTTTGTCCGGACACGTTTATTTAGCAAGTTATTAAGGCCTAGTTTGGTAATTCTGGTGTTTTTTAAAATCTGCTTCTTAAAACTGCTTTTGAAAGTTGATTATAGAGCGGATATACTCTTAGTGCGAGGGAAATAAATTTTAAAAGTTATTTTGATAAGTAGTCTATTGTTTGATAAAATAGTATTTTTTGTTGTAAAAAGACAAAAGTAGCTACATACGGAAAATGTAATAAATATTATTGAGGTTATTATGATAACTAATGATAGAAAAAGTAGAAATAGTTTTTCAAAGCACCCCTAGGGCTGTTTTCAAAAGCAACCTTATAAAACAAACACGGATTATTAAAAGCAGGTATTTTAGAGTTTACTAAACATTTTATGCTACAATTTTAAAAAAAATGCAGAAGCAGCCAACAAAAAATAACCCCAAACTGGCCCTAAATGTATTCCATCCATCCAAATTGGTAGACTTGCTTGAATTTTTACTTGGATTAAGAAAAAATTAGTTCGAGTGGTCGAAATATAATTTCTTGCTTATTTTACTTATATATACCTCATTGGAAATGTGAAAAGTTTTGTATATTTACAAAAATTACATTTAATGAGGATATATATAAGTAAAATGGCATATTAAAATGGCATATTAATATCAAATCTATGTTTTTGTATATAAATGAGGGTAAATTTGACATTTTTGTTGCATTTAAATATTAAATTATTAATTTAAAGTTTTCAAAAAAAACATGTGCGGTCAAAATGTGCAATAATTTGTGGACAGAGAAATTAATAAATAATAAAATGCACGGATCCCTCTTAGGTGAGTCGTATCACATCACATAACAAAGAGTGTGGTTATATATTCTTACTAAAACCTTTAGTTTATAGGTGAAGGTGAGATCGTAGCACGTTGCGGGAGTGCATGCTACCCAATTCAAATATAGATTTGCACTTGTTGACTCAAAATATGTCGCAATTGATTACTGTTTGAAGATATTAAATAATATAATACGCATCTTCCTTCAAGCTTAGTTTTTTTGGCGAGATGATAGCATGTCATTTTACAATACACACACACATATACATATAAGACAATATTTGTTAATATTCTGTAATTATTGACTAATATCTACACCAACCTTCAATTATTATCGATATATTGCATACATATGTAGCTATGTCTGTCAAACTAGCTGTAGTCTAAAGAATGTGCCAATATCAGTTTGGTTTTTGTGCTTTTTAATTATGGATATGTTACTGACTGAGTAATTGGGGCCTAATTTTCAGTTTCCATTTTGGTGAAACATGGGAGTTTAAGCAAAATCGGGGTGCCTGAGGGCACTCCCACCAGTCACTCTATGTGATCTCTGTACTTAATTTTAGGGGTTAAGTTTTAGAGATTGCTCATACTAGTGTATCTAATACTGTTTAATCTCCTAAAACAATAGGGAGTTTGTCACAGTGTTCCTCTTGAATCAAAGACCTATGTTCACCCCCAGTCTTATTTTCAAGTTTAGAGGGTATTGCATGGGCATTCCCTTTATTCTAACATCTATTTTGGATTTTGAGCTATAGGGAGAGATGATTGTAGATTTACTGGTAGGAATTCCCTCAAGGCATCCGCTTGTACTCCTAAAATGAGCCAAACTCAAGGAAACTCTGGTAGCAATGTATCGAGTACTATTCAATCTCCTAAATATAGAGGGTTTGATACAGTGATCCCCTTGAGGACTAATGTTGATTCTCAGTTCCATTTTGAAGTTTAGGGGTATAAAGCTTGTGGTACATGGATTAAAATTTAGGGGTTAACTAGCAATAGTCTAAATAATGTGTCGATTTCATTTTGGTGTTTGTGATTTTCAATAATTTGTGACTGATTGGGATCTAATTATCAGTTCTATTTTGTTGAAACTGGGGGCATATAAGCGTAGATCTGGGGGCCAGGCCAAATGTTTAGTTATTATTTCTTAAAAATAGTAGTCGAATCCTGTTCGATAAAATTGCATTTTTTGACCAAAATAATAGGGAATTTGATAATATGATTATGTAGTCATACTCTATACAATTGTCCATTAATAAGCTCATTTTCACTTTCGGAATTTGATAATATGATTATTCATTTAAAAGAAATTTGTATTTTTGAGAATAAGTTTTGTCTGAGCAACATTTCCTGTGATTGTTTCTTCTTTCTTTAGTAATTTCTGGATTTCTGACGAATGGCTTCTACTGCATCATTTTTGTACTGCTTTCTGACTCACAATTTTATAATGATGTTTTGCATATGAATTCGCTATTTCTGTGGTACCCTGTCGATATCCATTTAGTATCACTATTTTTAGATATCAACTATGTTTTTGGCAGCCAAAATATTTCCGGTTGTGAAGAATCAGCACCTTCTTCTCTGTACCCTTTTAATAGGCAACTCTTTGGCGATGGAGGTGCCTGACAAAACATTTACCTGCGTAACATTTATTGTTTTTGGTAGTATGATTATGATTGTGACTCGAAAACTCTTGTGATTTAGTCTCTTCCCATATTCTTGGACAATCTTGTGCCTTCTTGGGCGGCAGTTCTGGTCTCAGTGACTCTTATCCTCATGTTTGGAGAGGTGATACATCTTTAGAGTTTGTGTTTGTTTGATATTATGCTTAACTCTATGTCCTTCGCTTTATTTTTTCAATGTTTGAAATATTTGCCTCATATTATGAAAAACTGAGGCACCTTGATTTCAAATGGAACCATATTTGCCAAGGTTATGTTTCTAATGTAATCTAAAGTCTAATAATCTTCAACTATTTCTCGTTGCAGATTCTGCCTCAAGCTATTTGTACACGCTATGGATTGACTGTTGGGGCAACGGTGGCACCTTTTGTCCGTGTTCTTCTCTGGGTGTTCTTCCCCGTTGCCTATCCTATTAGCAAGGTCTGATGCTTTAATTATTGATTTCTAGGGAATTTAATTGCTTACATTTCTGTTTCCCGCTAGGATTTGCTTAATAAGGTTTTGACAGAAAATTAATATCTCAGCCTTAGAAATGCATGGATCTTTGGAGATTTTCTTTTAAGTCACTTTTTCCTATTAAAATCCCCTGCGGAAAACATTGCATAAATTACATGCTTTGGAGTCTGCTTGATACCGTGTAAGGTAATTGATTGCCGTGATGTTTTATTTTTTCGTTCTATAGTTAGATGAATGTTTTGGCTGTGATGGTATGTATGTGATACTTTTACACATTTATTTTCTTCAAAGTAATCGCATTTATTTTCTTCAAAGCAATGATTGCCTGGAAAAAAGGGAATAGAAAAATGGCGAACGACTTGTTATCTCATATCTCTTACCTTCAATCACTCTTCTTGCTGGCACACTATTGAATAATTGCTAGGTTTTGGATTGGATGCTGGGTAAAGGTCATGCGGTTCTTCTACGCAGGGCAGAACTTAAGACATTTGTGAACTTCCATGGCAATGAGGTACTGTTCTCTGACTTGAAATTCGGAATTAAGTTCAGTAGTAATGGTCATTTATTTTATTGTCCATCGGTTAACAAAATACCTTGGTTGAGATATTACTAGATATATTCGTTGTAGGAGAGTAGAAAATTGTTAACTTAATGGCGACTAGATTTTTCTCCTTTATAGCTGTGCCCGTCCGTCTCTCTCTTGGCCGAAACTCCAAAGTTATGAGTAAAAAGGCGCTTGCAGGCAGAATTTATAAGTAGTTGTATCTCATTTGCTGTTAAAAAAATATTAAATAAATATAAATTGTACTCGTTATTGTAAGTTTGTACAGCAACAGAAATAACAAAAGTAAGCTTTTTGTTATGTTTTTACTTGGTCAATCCCAAAAAAGTGCCAAAAGCGTCCTCATGAAAACAAAACCGCATTTTCCCTGTGAGCAGAAAAGATAGAGAAAACTATACTTGTACTAAACCAAACAAGCACATATGGTCAATTGTTTAGGCTGGGAAAGGTGGAGACTTGACACATGATGAGACGACTATCATTGCTGGGGCACTTGAGTTGACTGAGAAGACAGCAAAAGATGCCATGACCCCCATATCGAAGGCATTTTCCCTTGATCTGGATGCAACTCTTAATTTGTGGGTTTATAGCTTATTTTTTTAGTTACTGCTAAAATACAAAATTCTTTGTATATTTCAAGTGCAATGTCTGTTTGTCCAGGGATACTTTGAATGCAATAATGACTATGGGTCACAGTAGAGTTCCTGTGTATTCTGGAAATCCAAAAAATATCGTTGCCCTTGTCCTGGTATTTTTTCTTTTCTTTAACATATTGCATCGTAGTGAATATTCATTGGGAAGCAACTTATATTTTCCATTAACTCTGTTAAGAAGCATAAGTTTCCGTTGGAATGTACTCTTCCTTGAGCATGTATCTTACTCAGTGCATTTTTCTGGCTGCAGCTCGAAATCCTGCTTATCTATCTTGGCTACAGGCTGTAATTTTACACACCTTTAAGCTAGATACTCTGGTATATAAAAATAAAAATTAGAAGCTGAAAAGATCTGGCCTTTTAGTTTATTTCTGTGAAGCTGTTCAAACGCCTATTTTTAATATAGTTTTTCTCATTTCCGAAATCATGAAAAGCACCAATACATAAGCTGTGCCCATGTATTTTTTCTTAGAAATGCACATGTTTTTATATCAAAAAGAAAAATAAGCTTTAGTGAATCCAAATGAGAATGAGCCTATAGATGACAGCTTATTTAGCAAACTATTACATAGCTGTAAAAATCCAAGTCACCGGCTTTATTAAATACAACCCAAATAAGCTCTGAATATTTGGTCCATAGTTTTGAATCTGTTCAACTGACGAATCCTTGGCAAGAACTTACAGAGATGGTTCAAGAATTCCTCACTGTTGGACAGCCCTGGTCTCATTGGATCCGAACAAATCCGGTGCCCTTCCAATATGTAGTTCGGCCGCAGTAAATCCAGACCCAATATGAGGGACTTCATGGCCTCTACCATCTTCTGATCCTCCATGACTTATCATAGACTGATACAGAAAAGTCATATACCATAGTTTTTTACAGGTAGACGATCGCATAAATGAGAAATTCCATGAGGAAGAAACTGAAATTTTTTCCTAGCCATGATTTTGGCATAAGGGATTTAGTAAATATACTGTCCTCGGAGATAAGATGGAAGATCAAGCTTGTTTTTCATGGCTTTGGTTGGTTATGGTAGGTGTAGTTATATTGATTGAATTACTGAATGACTAATTCATTAACTGGTTTGCTGTCAGTACTGCTTGCTCTCTCTCATAGTATGACTGTTTTTCAGTACTGCTTGCTCTCTTTTACGAATTAGTTTACATACTTGGTCAATACAGGAACATCTCCAAACTTGAGTATCAATTTCTTGAATTTTCTTTTGGACCTATCTTTTGCTGAAGTGATTTGTATGTGCACTGAAATCATCTTTTGTGATTGTAGGTTAAAAATCTGTTAACTATTGACCCAGAAGAGGGAGTTACTCTCAGAAAAATGTTAATAAGAAAAATTCCTCGGTAAGGATGAAACTCATCCCTCATTATTAACCATGAATAATTTTCAACTGCTTTTGAGATACCTTTAACCATTTGATATGGTCTTCAGTATGATTTTTTTTTTTTTGGATCTTCTGACTAGAAATCAGTTAAGCTCGCAGCTTTAGTTTTTGAGCTTTTAGTGAATGAGTGCCTAAAAGACTAATTATAAAAATACTAAGTTGTTTTGATTTTTACGTTTTTCAGCCCACCTTTTGCAATCCTCAACTTGAGGATTAGGAAAAAGGCGGTCCACTGAATGCAATATTAAAGAGAATTTTTAATTTTTTCAGCAACTAGTTCGAATTGCAGAATCTAACACCAAATTGTTTTACAAATTCTAGCATAGGGTTTCTAATTATCTCAGCAAGTAGTTCAGATTTCAGAATCTAATACCAAACAGTTGTACTGAATCTAAAACCAAATAGGGTTTGTACAGAGTTTTGTTGGTCCTATTATTCCTCAGCAGAAACAGAGGAAAAGGACTTACGATACTTTGTTCAATTCTAAGCAAACATAACTGGCTAAACATGTCCTCGCCAACTAGTTTAGAATGCAGAGAGCATTATATTTGACTTGAGATAAATTATGATGTTTATAAAATTGTGTAACACCTGATATGCTTGTGTCTATTTTCTTGTGCTTTTTTCAGAGTGTCGGAGAACATGCCTCTTTATGATATACTGAATGAATTTCAAAAGGGCCATAGTCACCTTGCTGTTGTGTATAGAGACCTGAATGCATCTAAAGGGACTCCAAAGAAAACAAAAGAAGGTGAACACTTTGGTAGCCTGATAAATTAAGTCAACATGTGTATTCTATTGCGAGAAATGTGTTATCAACTTGGCTGATAATACCAAGGCCAAAAATAAGTCAAATAAAACCACGGCCACATGGTGACGGAACAGAGCTGATGGAGAACAAATCTGGAAAAATGTTGGAGAGATAAACAGTAAGAAAATCAGTATAAGTGAGAAATAAAGTAATCGAAACAGTTACGTAGTCTACTCTAAGAGGAAATTCAAACCATGAAAATTCTGCACACCAAAAAGGTCATCAGTTTTTACTTATGCATATAGCCTTATCCTTGCTTGGCGAGAGATTGAAGAATGTAAAAATTTGTGGTCTGAAAGTTTATGATGGAACTATGTAAACGCTTGAATACAGATTTAATCAATTACAACCTTACAAAATTGCAGAAATAATCTAGAGAGTTCAGTCTTATGTAAGTTTAGTAAGAAAATTAACTTTTGACTTGGGAGTGGTGAAATCTTGGATAACTTTATCTTGCAAAATTCCTGATCATTATTATGATGGTATTCAACGCTATGATTTTGTAATCCTCCAAAAAATCAAATTCACTTGAACGAAGAACTGCCTTGAAATTTGTTCACCACCATTGTACTCCAATATATTGTTGTTTCTTTCTTTACCCTTTTTACCATCCAGTGAATTTTATTTTCCTGTTCCTCATCTTTGCATATTTTGTTTGTGCTTTTTTGCCTTTCGTTTTATCAAAACACCTAGAGATGCACTTTACTGATGGGATTAAAAGTACTGTTATTATGTCCGAGTCGCACAATGCTGATAAGGCTCTGGTTAAGAGTGATGGGGATCATCAGAAGAAGAGAAGTCCGCCGCCTACTCCTGCTTTTAAGAAGGCTCATAGAGGTTGTTCCTTTTGCATCTTAGATGTCGAGAATGCTCCTATCCCTGTGTTCCCACCCAATGAAGAGGTTGTGGGCGTAATCACCATGGAGGATGTTATCGAGGAGCTTCTCCAGGTATATTCTTAGGTTGATTTCTTCTGAATTTGTGGGTCAAGTTTATACATCTGTGCATTTTCTTCTTTGATATTCAAATCTTTTTCCGTGTATCTTTCAAGTTACAATTATGATATTACTTGAAGTAGGTGAAAGTGAAATAGTATTTACTACTCATGCATTTGGTCATAATGAAGCAAGTTTATTCATTTGGTGAAATGTATGTGACTAATAGAATGTGCTAGTTTTATTTACTTTTGACTTAATGATTTTCGCTTGTCTCCAGAGCAAGTAGCCTAAAGACTGGCTTCCAGAGATTCCATTCATTTAATAAAAAATTTCAACGCATGTACATGTAAAAATTGCTGCCAAAAAACAAGCCTTGGTAGTAGTCATGCAATCAAGTTATACAGTTGAATTCGATTGCTGACTCTCCTTGACATTAATTGTTTTTTGGGTGACAGGAGGAGATATTGGACGAGACAGATGAATATGTAAATATTCACAACCGGTAAAGTTTCTGGCCTTTTCACCTCTTTAATTTGAGTTGGTTTGTATACAAATACATTGCCCCTAGGGGTTTTGGTGCCTTAGGTTGGCCTTGCAGTTTTAGCAATTGTGTTTCCGAGTCTTGCTTTTGTAGCATAATGTAACAGTACCAGAACATGTTGGTATAGTTTTTAATATAAAAAACTACAGTGAAGTGTAACTTCTGCAATTGTTAATCTTGAAATTTTCTTCGGTATATACAGGATAAAGGTGAACATGAATGCATCCCAAGAGAAATCTCCTGAGCAGAGCTTGCCACCAAAACCTCCCTCTCCTCTTTCTGTTTCCACCATCACTTTGTGATAGCAGTTGTCTCGGGTTCATGGGGATCTTGCTTATCTTTCTATGGCATTAAAATCTAGATCAGTTAGAAGAGTAGAGACATTTTTGAAGTCTTACTAAGAATGTGCATGCCTAGCCTATTTGCTTGTAGATTATTCGGTGAAAATTCAGATCATTAGAAAGGTTGCTTCTATCTTGTTGTGAATTGTGATTCGAATCTACGGTATTAAGATGCTAGTTTATAAGTCTATTCGAAAGATAAGAATGAGAGATTGTTTTAATACACAACCCTTTCCTGAAGAAACCTGTTTGCATATCATTGCAGCCCAGTATGTCGGTCAATGAGTTGTTTGCTTATTACTGTAATGTATTGTGTTCTGTGAATCCATGCTAATAAGTTTTGTGGCTTTAAACTTTTCCGGGCGAGTTGTCCGAAAATCAGATTGTTCAGCAATTGAGCAAAATATTTTAGGAAAGTATATATTGGAAATTTATAGGAGTTGTGCACTTCTCTTCTGACTTAGTGATGCATTGTTTTGAAAACATTTTGAAATTTCGAAGTAGTCTATTTTAGATCTGCATCGGTTTTTTTTTTTTTTCCCTTACCCCAAACAGAGAATCACATTGCACTGTTTCAAGATGTATTACCTAAAATTTATTGAAATGAAGTTCGATGAAATCATGAACCAAGATTAAATGACTAAACTAAATCCACCACCAAAATATTACAATCATAATATATATTCCTGGCAGGGGTGAGTAAAATTCAGGTCCCTGAATCTGAAATTCGGGTTTGGGTTTGGGGTTTTTTTTCTTCAAAAATTCGGATAATTTGGGTTCGGGTAATTAATCAAATTGCCCGAATAATGAAACGGGTTATTTTATATTATATATATATAAACGACGACATCGTTTTATGTATATAATTCAGGTTCGGTTCGGGTAATTCGGGTTCGGGTTTTAGTCTAATTCGGGTTCGGTTCGAGTTTGGGTTTCTTGTTTCTATTTCGGGTTCGGGTAATTCAGGTTTGGGAATCCCTTCTTTTTTTTCCGGATAATTCGGGTCAAGTATATTCGAATACTTACTCCTAATTCCTAGTAGTCTAGTCAACCTCTTCTCACTCCGAGATGAATCTTTGAGTCACTGTGAAAATTTGATAATTACTTACGATCCGATACTGAGAGTTTGGCCGCGGCTGCAAAGCAGGGGTGGTTGATGGTCCCCCAAATCCAAGTATTACAACATGGAAAATTTGAAATAAGGGGTCCTATTTCGGCATGTTAGGTAGTGTAGTTAGAAACTTATAAACAACTTCGAAAATTTTGTATTAGCCTCAATCATGCCCAGGCAGATCACTTTGGGTACCATCAAATTTTAGAAGTTTTAGTTTGCATAATGAAACTCCTATGTGTTCTGGTACCTCACCTGTTTTGCTTCACTTCAATCGCAACATCTTATGCACGGATTTGCTCTCAATGTAATAAATTTTTTATATAATTACGATGTTTTGAGAACATGATGACAATAAATTGAGAATAATTTGCTATAACTAATTTTAATTAAAATGAACTAAAAATATTTATAATAAGTTGTCTTCGGATTGTAGCAATTTATCGAGAGTAATTTTTTAAGAAAATGTTATTTTGGTATTGAGGGGACTTCCCCTTATGCACCCATACTTGCACATGAAATATATGCAAATTTTATATTATAATATTTTATACTTGTAGCATTTTCAAAACAAAAACACTCATTTCGCTCTCATTGGAGTGGTATTGTAAAGTCACATAAATCTTGAGCGAATTTTTTGCGAAAATTAAAATTAATGATATTATTGAACATGATTTAATGATATCACTTGTTTAATTCGGTGACTTTTTATAGCTTGAATAGTAATTTCGTCAAGCGATATTGTATTAGGATTGATGCTGTAATGAGATAAGTATGAACTTGTGACTTTGGCCAAGTTACACTTTCTTTTCAATTGTTGACGGGCATAAGAACGAAAGAAAAAGAGAAAGAAGTGATTCCAAGCTATGTGTCGATTGTAGGTGAGGTCTATCCTTAAAATTAATGAAAAAATACTAGCCCTAGCTTTCTAGTTTAGTCTATCGGAGGTCTCATGCTTTATATTTGCAGCATTGCATTTGCATTTATATTGTTCATGTATACTATTAGTATATCATATTTAGACATGTTGCATATACTTCATATCATCTTTTACATATTCTAGTTTATCATCTGACTTGTGTTCATGTTTTCTATGTTATTGTCCTAATATATATTACAGGTTCGGAGTCGAATACAGGGCATACATAGATAGCTTCGAAGGCATGGAGGCACACGTGTTTTGTTGTACATATGTTATATAGATTATGACACCTTTTGCAGATAAGGCTTGGGGTTTGTATTTCTTTTGCATTTTTTATTTACTTAGAACAAGCTCATAGCTTCATGTCTTTGTTTAGCAGACTCGGAAGTTTGCTTGTAGCTAGCTCTGTATATTCTTTTGTTACAGCTATGTAATATGTTGTGGATTACTATATTTACTGTTGATGTATATATGATATAGATGAGGTTTGTTGTAAGTTAGAATGGGTAGATGTATCTTTTCATTTTCTACTTCATTCTATATATTGTTTTCATCGTTTCTTTTGGTTCTCTTATTACTATCTTACGTCCTCAGATTTATGAGAATTCGGAGTGCGATGGGTTTTCCTCATGTTACATATGAAGCAAAAGTTATTCTAGTATTCATCCTAAAGAATATTTTTTTCAACATATTTTTTTGTGATGAATCATTTAACAAAGATAGGAGTAAATAGAGTGGAAATGATAATCAAATAGCTTACCCCCTAATTTAACCATATATGATAGCCACCATTTAATTGATGTTGTCGCTCGATTAGTAAATGGTCTATAGATTACCAAACCCAAAAAATGTTTTCAGTTTAGATGGAGGAGAACACCCATCCCAAATTCATAAAATGCCACTGAATCTATAAGAACTTATAAAGGTAATTAGAGCCAATTTGGATTGCTTTTTGCTGTTATTTTTTAGTTTTTGCTTGAAAATTGTAACATGAGCATTTGTGAAACTCTATTGTCTAATTTGGAAAGTTGGTGCTAATCTGCATCTCAAAATTATTTTTCAAAGTTAATTTTAAAAACGGGTATAATTATAGTATTTGGTTAATAAATGCTTAAATTTATTTTGATAAATAGTTTGATTTTTAGTAGAATGGTATTTTTCTAGGAAAAGAAAAAAGTAGGTATAAATTGAGAATATAGTAAAAATAATTGAGGTTATTTTGATGACTAATTATCGAAAAATAAGAAACAATTTTTGAAATCATCCCAAAACAACAAATACAGGATTTATATAACATGTGCTTTAGGATTTACCAAATAGTACCGATTACAATTTTCAAGAAGAAAAGCAGAAGCGATACTCAAACAATAATCCTAAACTCAGCCTGAAACACCTCTTTTTAATAATCTATTTCTGCTTTTATAAGGGTGCTTTTAGAAGCAGACTTAGGATATTTTGAAAAACTCCTTCAGCTCTTTTTTTCATTAATTATTATAATAACCTCAATTATATTTATTTCAGTCACCAAACATAATTACTTTTGTTTGTTTATAATTAAAAATATAACTTTACCAAACACTTCAATATTTATCAAACTAACATTTAAAATTTATTTACCAAATACTAAACTTATACCCGTTCTTATAATCAATTTTCACAATCATATTTGAAAAGCGAATTTTAAAAATCACCCACATTTCCAAATTAAGGGTTTACAAACCATTCATGGAAAACTAGAATTAAGTGAGCAAAAGAGCTCTTTCCTTCCATTAGTGATGAGCATAATGGGGGCCGTACCCTCTCTCAAATTGCGAACTGGTGACTTGGGGGCAAAAACGCAATAAATTCGGGCTCTAATGAAAACTAATTCAACCCTTTAAAGGCTTTTCACCCAGGCCCAAAGTATACAGGCCCAAGCCTGTTAGCTCTTGGTTATGCCAGCATCCAACTAGCCCACACTAAATATTAAACTAAATATAATTCAAGCGAATCCGCTATTAACAGATCAACTATCCACCAATAATTTTATTATTGCGATCCATATATAGGAAAAAGTTTCTAGAGGTCGATGCGAGACTAAAAGTTGTATAATGTTAAAATGGTGCTGTAATTTGTGAAAGTGAGCAAACAATTATATATATCTTACAGTAAATATGCATACAAAATTCAATTTTTTAAATCATTTTGAACATTTATGCTTCATATATAAAATTTATGAATAAAAAAATATTAAAAGTAGAACTTTCATAATTTGATGTTTTTGCATTACTGTTCGACGGTGAGTTAAGCAATGAGAAACAAATCAGATTAAAACAGGAATAATAAAAAAAACAAAAAACAAATAATAATAATTTGGAAACCGTAAACCAATTCGTACCAGTCCGTTAACAACTCTCCACTAAACCGCCCATACCGACGAAACTCTGAAATGACAATAACACCCTCCTCCGCCGCCGCACACGTCACCCTCCTCGCCGTCCTCTCCGCCGCCACCCTCTTCTGCGTCCACAAATTCCGCCGCCTCAAATCCCCCCAAAACCCTAACCCTAACCCTAACCCTACCC
>MKEJ01045306.1:0-49327 GCA_001753735.1 Embelia ribes | reverse complement strand
TATAATTTACAAAAATTATTATATTTTGAGAACAAATAATTATAATTTAGAAATAAATTATTATAAATAATTTAATTCAATTTTTATTAAAATTAATACAGTAAATTATTATCAGTTCATAATAATTTTGTCTTTAAAATACAAAAATTTATTGTATAGACGAGAAAAAAGTTCTTGTATTGAGAGCAAATCCGACACTGATGGGGCACAAACTGCACAATAGACTTACATCAAAAAGTGTTAAAATTAAAAACAAGAGGGGGCACGGGGCAATAGGCTATTCCATGTTTTTTGGCCCCGTCAATATTGTGGGAAAAAAAAAAAACTTTAATTTTCAAGTGCTCTTTTTAGTAATCAATATCCAAATAGTAATGATTATCAGAAAATTAATACAATTGCAGTCCCAAATTAAATAAGTTACGAATCACGCATGAAAAATCACTCAAAAAATAGAGGAAATATATATATGTATATTGTAGGCCCCCTCAAAAAATACATAATAGTAGCTAATAATGTGTATGTATATGTTCAAAATAGGACAAAAATGTCAGCTTCACTTTCTGACAGCCACCCAAACCACACGTGTGCTATCCTGCCAAACTTTTCCAACAATTTGTTTAATGTCGTTTTCCTCTTCTCATTATTTGTCTTGTGTATTACAGTATATTTTTTTTGCAAAAATTAGGATTAATTAATATTCCCATATTTTCATTAAAGTATCTATCTGGTCCCCACAGTTTCAGTAGAAACCACAATACTTCCCCATGTTTTCAAGAAGTTTCAGAATTGATCCTAATGGTAGATCCAAACTCATTTTGTATGATGAAAAATTCCAAATCAAGTGAGAACCATATGATTTATTTAGGGGTAACTTAGTAATTTTTACAATCTTTTATGTTGATATCACCTCCTAATTTGATCGTTGTAGCTTTTAATATGAAATAAACTATGGAATGAACCAAATATGTCACTTTTCTTGCAAATTTGGGGTCAAATCTATCACTTTTTTTTTTTTTTCTTCCAAAACATTGGGATTAAACTATGAGAAACATTTCACCCTGAAAATTGTATAAATTTCAATTTTCAAAAAAGATACTTGTGGTGGAAAATAGCATCTCCCAGAGTAGCTTATGTATATATATATATATATGTACCTAAAAGGGTATCTTCAAAGTTGTCTTCTTTTGACCAAAAGGGGCATTCTCTTCTTCAATCTCACAGTAGGGAAGTTCACAATGGTATCAGCCTCTGCTACCCATCTGCGTGAAATTTTAATATAATTTAGAAAAAATAAACTTTTATTTTACATCTACGATTTGTTTAGTTATAATTTTTAAATAAATAAATTAATTTATTTTTTATTATAAAAAAATAGATTAATCCAGCTTAAAAATTATAACTTATTTATGTCAAAATAACAAATACATTCAGCTTCAAATTTGAGTAAACAATTGTTATCCAATTTTTCTTTTAAGCAAAAATACTAAAAAATTGAGCCCATAAGCAACGTAATGCAAAGCGAATGATCATCAAAACTCTACTATTATATTTGGGTTCTGATTATCTTTGAATATTTTGATGGTGTAACATGTAGGACATAGTGATTCATCTAGAAATCAATTATTAAGAAATCAATGAAGAATTTTCAAATTATAATTAAAGTGACCAATTAAGAGCTGGCTTACGGTAGTGATTAAAAATTATACAAGTGGTGTGTGGAATTTCATATATTTTATTATTTAATAATCAATGAATGTCAAAAAAGGCCAAATTTGAAATTATATCCTTGAGTATTCTTGTTTTCAATGAATTTGAAATATGGCCCCACAAGTTCGGTGGCTTATCACTACTTTTATAATTTAAATAGGCAACAAGGATTTTTTTACATATATGTATTCAAGACCAATAATATATTTATAATAGTACCTTTAATTATTTTAGGCTTCCGTGGCTTTAAAACTTTTGCTAAAGCAAATGAAATTAAAATCAAAGTAAGCAGATCAATTACTTAAAATTGATATAAATTCATGTTGATTAAAAAAAATACATATAACGTTACATATTTTTATTTCCTTAATATATTGAAGATAAATGGAATATATGGCTTGTTTCGTTTCAACTTACAAGCTTCAACTTATTTTTTTTTTTCTCAAAAATTAAATAGTATTTGACTGTTTAACTATTAAATTGAGTTTATTTATTATTTTGGTCTAAATAAATAAAATTTTTAATATAAATATATCAAATAAATAAATAAACAAATAAATACCTGAACTGAGTAACAAAATGGTGGAGGAAAATTGAAGCTTCTAGCCTAGCCAAGTCAAGTCCAGGACATAGCCGTTGTCCACCTCCAAATGGGGTAAAGTTACAGTTACTCATTTCTTTACCCTGCCCCATCGTATTTAAATTTATTATTATAACAATTATGTTTTACACTCATATGCCATGCCATCAATACAAAATAGAACAAATATGAAAAAAATATTTTATTTTTTATCGATTTAATCTCAGAATTTTGACTTTTATCAATTTCATCTACAAAATTCTCTTATTTCATAAAAAAGGCCAGTGTGAATCATTTTGCCCTTCTTTTTTACCATACATTATTAAGAGACTAAAAGCTAAATTAAATAGAATATAAATATCATTAAATAAAATTTAAGAGTTTAAAAAAATTTTAAACTAGAATAATAAATAATAATTTAAGTACCCATTTTTTCACTATTAAGTAAATAATATAAAAAAAGTAATAAAATACAAATTATAATTTTTTTTAGTAATACTAAATACATAAAAACTAACTAGCTACCTTAATTATATTTTTTATTGCATGATATAAGCCTAAATCATTTGGTACTTTTCTTGTTAATATTTTAATTTTCTAAAAAGATAATTAATTAGATAGAACCAACATTTAATATTTATCTCGATGCTAAACCCTCTATTCTATTGCAATGACACCAATTTTAGGCATCATAGTAAGTCATTTAAATTTAAGTAATATGAATAATTAAAAATTATTTCACAAAATAATGATAATTTATTTTTAGTAATATATCAAGTAAATTAACCGGTCATTATTTGATTAAAAAATTATTTTCATAAGAGTTACAAATCAATTAAATTCACTCTTTATTGCAATATAAGTGACGAAAAAAGCTAAATAGTGAAAAAACAGATATAAGAGTTAATATTACAAATCAACTAAAGTCACTTCTATTGAAATTTAATTTTTTTTAAATGCTTAAATTTTATTTAGATGTTTATATTTTCTATTTAATAGTTTTTCTTTAGTTTAATATCAATTTTATGAATAAAAATACCAATCTAATTTATTGTACAATGAAAAATAAGGGCAAAATGGTCCCAAATAACCTATATGACCTTGGAGACGAAATGAATAAAAAAATAAAACTTTGGGACTAAATTAATATAATGGTGGAATCTCATGGATGTTTTTGATAGTTGCCCTACAAAATATAATTTCAACATGAGTAATTACATGGTACGGTTTATTTGATTACAAATCTTAATTTAAAAAATAGTTTTTTGCAAACTAAGATTATTATTATTTTTTCATATGAATCCGATTTAAAACTTATAGTTTTTGTTAGTCCAGAACAACCAAAAACTCAACAAAAGGGTAAATACCCAAATGCGTGCCATTTCTTTTTCTTTTCTTCCCCAAAAATATAAATAAATATATTATGATTAAAAATTGCAACCAAACAAACCCTATCTGACACGTAATAAATTGTACATAGAGATATAAATTACCTGCCATCTCCATGGATTGAATAGGTAGGGGTGGTCATAGTGATTAGCATCAAGGTGAATTGATCTAAAATAAGTGAAAACACACCATCCTTTCGGAATCAAATACCCTTTAATTTCCACATCTTTCATTGCCTTTCGCATCACCCCTACAATTACGTTTCCCATCCTTAGGGTTTCTGTAATCACCTGTTTATTTAACAAATTATTATTTTGAAATTAAAATTAAGAATCAAGTTGTATGGAGAAACAAGAACTATCTGTTAGCTCAAATCCTACTTGCTCTATCACAAGGGTTAAGCTCATTTACATCTTTTATACGGAAAGCACATAACTTGGGAGCAAAATGTGAAATCCCTCGCCCTAGGGGCCCCACATGCCGGCTCTTTAAGGTCTATGGAGGAGGTAAGTCGCGGTAATCTAGCGGTTTCCTAGACAGGAGGCCCAGTGTATTGTGTCCACAAAGATCCATTCCCATAAGGGGGATGAAAATTCCATATTGCGGCTGCCAGGGCTTAAACCTGTGCCCTTGGGAGCAATTTGCTGTTCGAGTACCAACTGAGCAACGCCCGCAGGGGCAGAAAGCACATAACTTATTCATTAACAAGTTTGACTCTAGTTTATTTGGTTGTAGGTTTTAAGAAAAATAATATATTTTTTTTAAAACAGAAAGAAAGGTTCTGTCTATAAGCTAAACATTCAAATGCTCATCAGCTTCTAAGCAACAAATTTGAGCTTAATCAATTAATTTGAAAAATTGTGGCATGAATAAATAACTTACATTTTGTGTGAAGGGGAGGGACAAGTAGTCACTCCAACATAAAGGCTTTCTAGTCTCATCCTTTTGTCTCTTTAGCTTCAAGTTCTCTTCCTGAAAATATTTAATGTTTTAAAGAATATCTAACAAGTAATTATAATAATAAATTAAAGGTAAATAATACTTTAAGGCATTTCCAAATAAATAGAACATTTTTTTCAACTAATACAAACTCAAATCTAATAAACTACGCCAACATTATGAAAAATTAATCGATTCTTGGATTAATACTGGACATGTCTGGCACAAAATCATAGTAAATGAAATACGAGACAACAAAAGAACCTTGCATTATAAAGACGGATTTGATTTAAATTTTTAGAATACATTCAATAATTTAGGTTATAAAATTCTTAAAAATGCATTATTTCTTATTTAGAATAATTTTTTGGAAATTTGCACGGGAAAACAACTAAAACATGTGAATTATACACGTATCTTGTAAAATATGTCACACAAGAAGTATTTTCATACAGTTATATATATGTATTCGGAATGATTATTATTTTTTTAATTACCTACGCACAGATCCAAAGTATTTACTTGCTTGCTAAATTTAATAACTGGACATAAACATGGAAGATATATATATAAATGGAAGGCATATTCGGAATGATCCAAAGTTCTTTTGTAAAATTATTCAATAATTTAGGTTTTAAAATTCGGAATAATCCAAATGGAAGATATATATATATACATATATATCATATTTTCCTACTTTCTCTCTATTTTACCTAATATATTATAGCCATTGGATCGTTTCAGATCCAACGACCAACAAAGTTTGTAAGATTTTTTGTAAAAATTTTTGTCCTATAATCTATTCTAAATATATATATACACAAGAAGAAGAATAAAAAGTAATGGCATTACTGTTAATAGTTGGAGAGCATGGGGGCAATCCGATAGATATTTAATGGCAAGGGTAATAAGGACTGGGACAGAATCTTCTCCTGGTATCATCATTTCTATCATATTATTGGAAATAAAATCATCTGTTAGCTCATCACTTCCATCTTTCACCAAAACATCTGCCACATCTTTTGGAATTTCCGAAAATACCCCTCCTCTCTTCCTTTTAGCTTGCACTATTTTGTGTACTAACTCGGCCATTTTCTTCTTTGCCTGAAAATTAATTAGACCCAAATTAAACTATAATTAATGGATATGCTATAATGATGTTTTTTTTTTTTTAGTCATAAGCCAAGGCAATGAGTGACTTAAGAATTGTACTACTATATAATTACTAGTCACTAGAAAGTTTTCCAAGTTGCATGCACAATATTAATCAAAGCCAGTAAATATTTGGATTATTATAGTTTAATGCGTGCACGTACGTATAGACAAAAAATTTAATTCTTCATATAGACAGATGAAATTTAATAAAAAAAAAATACTCGTATTTTTTATACATATCGAAAACACGTACATAATTCATTTTTTCTAACCCAATTTTCCCTAATTGTAAATTTCTGAAATAATGTTTTTTAAAAAAAAAAATACATAATTTGCTGAATGTGTTGAACGTACTTTTTTAAAATAATAATAATTTATTTAACCGGTTCCTATAGCACAACGTTTTTACTACCCTGTCTAATTATGATACTAATAAATAAAGTTAAGAGTAATTAACTTGCCTGTAATGATTTGTGGAGCCTACTTCCAGGGATATTAACTGGCAGAGACATGAGGCCAGCTATGAATTCTTGAAATTGTTTTTTTAAAAATTCCATTTCTTCACCTCCATCCAAACTTATTAATGCCTTCACTAGCACTTGAAATGCAATCTAATATTAAAAAATAAAAAATAAAAAATGTGGGACCAATTAGTAATATCTCAAGTTTAAGTGTGAAGATATGTAATAGTTATTCATATGTGACACATAATGCGAAAATAGTTAATCATAGGTTAATTGACTATGTATATATAATATGAAAAAAATAAGAGGTAATTATAGTGCCACAGTTTTATCAGACAAATTATTCTAGAAGAGTTACTTTGTCTCTCAAACTAGTTGATTTAGTATGCTTTTGTGAAAAATAAACCTGTTTTCAAACTCAGATGCTTTCTCGTATGAGTTAAAACATTTTTCTTTTATTTTTTATATATGTCAAGTTCATTTTCCCCCACCTATGTATCACTTTAAAAATGAATATATAGAGAAAATTCTTTATGGTCGTATTTATAAAATTTGCATTCATAATCTAAATATCACATGTACGAAATTACAATTTAAAAGCTGCACACAAATAAGAATTAGGGTTTGCTCATCTACATCTTTTAATCAAATAAGTTAGTCTATTTTACGCTAAAAAAATGGGATATATTCAACTTACAACTTATTTAGGCCAAAATAGAAAATAAATTTAGGTTAAATGCTAAACGGAAAAATGAGTATCTATAAACTGCAAATAAATAAGCGCTGAGTGAGCAAGTAATTGAGTCGGGGGTGTGAGAAAATACATCTTTTGCTTCATCTTGGACGTAAATAGTTTGATCCTCTCTCCAACGCCCCATCGATTGTTGCACATACTTTTGCATGTCTCTAGTGATTTGAGCCTTGAGATGAGGTGACTTAAAAAAAGCCCCAATAAGCCCGTGAACCCTCCTTTGTAAGGCCCCATTGATGAGCAAAATAGAGGACTTTCCCATCAACTCAGTTAAGGATTTAGGGTATGATGGTACAAAAACTTTTCCATCACTCTGTAAAATAAATCTACTCACTTCTGCATCTGTTGATATTATTGTTGGGCTCCCAAATAGATGTGACTTGAACACTTCACCATGCCTATATATACATATATATATATACACACAGTTAATCACCCAAAAGTTAAACAATACTATATATTAATAATTTGCTCAACATATATGTGGCTTGTTAACTTAATTACAAAGCTTAGCAAGAAAATTGTTAATTACCAAAAAAATAAAAATTGCATAGAAGCACACCTAATTTAGTGGTAGTGTCTTTTTAGTAATTACTCATTAGTGTAATATAATTTTTTTTTTCACTCCTCCATGATGTTATCATATATAAACCCCATCTCCCTACGACATCATTTTGGGTGTATATGGAGAGAAATTATTTACACTCTTTACATGTTTAGGCATGCCCATCTCAATAACACGCTAATTAAGTATAGATTAATGTGTGCAAAAATAACACAAGGGGTGAGTTTTTATGATATGACCACACATAAACGTGTAATTTTATCATTTTGCACCACAATTTATGTAAAGTGAGATTTGTTTCGAAGAAAGAAAGGCGTTTGACGAACAAAAAATAAAAGATCTCTGGTTCGGTTAAGTTAATTAGGGCTTCAAATACAAATTAACTGCCCTTGTCCTACCATAGTAGCTTAAAAAACAATCGTATGGATACCATGTACATTCCTTTCTTCTTTTTCAATTTTTTTTTTTTGGGTTGATAATGGTTTTGATTTCTAATTATAATTAAGTAGGTTTTTAAGCTCATAAAGTAGCAGGATTGAATCCCATAATATATAACGAATATGTAATAGTGGGACTTTCTTTTTTTTTTTTTTTTTTTGCATAAATATCTAAGGCTTAAATAGGCTAAAAAAATAATGAAACTTACAAACGACGACGTTTGTCCATGAAGCTCTCGGGGCGATCGGAGTAAGCACAAGAAACAAACTCTATGGTTTCCCCTATAAAAGGCCACCCAAGAGATCCAAAAGGAATTAGTACTTGGCTTATGGTTGTTTTGTCCTTCGACGATGATGATCTCGTTGCACATGATTTTATAGCGTACCATAACAAAGATATCATAGCTACAAACATCATCGTACCACACAAATCCTCCATGTTTTCAAACCTTGGTCTGTTTTCTATTGTAATGGAGTGAGGAGGGACAGAGAGAGAGAGGGGATGGTAAATGGTAGTGATATACATGTCCCAATACATATATATATATATATAGGGAAAGAGATCTTGGGACCACAAATTTTGTTGGTCGATGGATTTAAAGCGATTCAGCGATTAAGATATATCAGAAAAAATAGAAAAATATGATATATCCTATCCATTGGATCTGAAGCGATCAAACAGCTAACAAAATTTGTAAGATTATTCGACGGCCGTTTCCATATATATATATATTAAGCCAAATCTTCATTTGTTATAGTTTATTTATTTTAGCTTATTTACAGAAATGGTATAGTACTTTTGGAAGGAATTCTATTTGGTCCGTACGTTTCAATTGCATTGATAATGGTCCCTAATTTTTTAAGAAAAAGTGAAAGTAATTGGTCTCTGCTGAGGATGGAAAGTCCCATTTCCTAAAATGGCCATGATAATGGTTTTGAAATTAAGAAGATACCATCCAATGGATTAAATCTTCTATCTTTTCCGAAAGCTTGGGAATCATATTTTGTCCAATTTGTGGGACGATAATGTACTTTAGTTGAGTTTGCGGATGTTGGATTTTAAATTAAACGTTCGAAGTTAGAGGGAACAAAATTTTTTTTGTGTATTTTAGGGAATAATTTTATTCTTTTTGTATTGAGTTTCCAAAGAGTAGTACTGAAATCGGAATGTGAGAGTCAAAAGGAGTGTGCGTTTGACTTCGTCATATATTGCCCGGAGATTACGTCAGCGTCCTGGTTTGATCCCTCATCTCTTGAACTTGCACACTTAGTGCATCGTAGTTTTGGATAGTTGCACTTTAATCCAGGCCATTGAGCATGATAAATTAGGACTGGAAATGAGCCGAGCTGCTCACGAGCTACTTGAGTTTGGTTCGATAAATGCTCGACTCGAGAGTAAATAAGCCGAGCTCAAACTCAATTTTGAACTCGATGGTGTTAACGAGTCAAGCCTGAGCACATAGTAGTTGGACTTGTTAAGCTCGCGACCTGTTTGAAATAAGTACAATATATAGTTTATCTTAAAATAAATACTAAACTATCTCATTGAAAATTCATTTTGTCCCCTTATAAACTACTATATCAATATGTCATCATAAATATTTTAATCGTTCCAAATTTAAAATTCATTATAAAATATCATTAGTATTTAACACTTTTAGAATTAAACTTGTTGATTGAAAAAAATTATTGAAAAATGTATGGTTTCCATATGGTTTTATAAGGATGTAACTCACAAAAGTTACTAATTTTGAGGCATTTTTATGTGAAGTACACATAATATTTTTAACTCATTCTTTGGTGGATTTCAAAGCTCGTAATGCGAGTTTCGAAACAGAATATTACATCGTCAAAATCATAAAACGGTGTGAATGAAAATTGGGTTCAAAGTGAGGTGTTTAAAGGGGATTAATGTGGGATGTCTAAGTCTTGTAGGAATTATGTCACATCGATTAGACAAAAGGTTCTTATATTGTATATACACAATAACACGTGCTACTAGACTAATCAAAGGCTTTTTATATTGTATATATACAATAACATGTGATACTACAGGTGTAATATAGCATGACATATACACATGTAGGTGGAATCACTATATGCGTGTATAGTCCGGGACAGGCCGGGTTGGGCTCAAGCTCGGGGCTTGGGCCTGGAAGTTGGTTGCACATGGCGAGTTAGACGCGTCCTTATCCTCATCAAGTTTCGGGTCAGGGTCCGAAGTCCAAGCTTAGTTAGGTGTGCGTATGTGTGGTTATCCTCGTCCGGTTTCGGATCAAGGTCCGAGGTCCAAGCATCCAAGCTTAGTTGGGTGCGCGTATGTATGGTTTCAGATCAAGTATTTTAATTAAATACTGTTAGAAATTAAAAAAAGATCCTACAAGTTTCAGAAGTTGCAAGAAAGTTCATATGCCCCTTGGATTCTCTGACTGTCCAGACGCCCCAACTATAATATACAACTATAATAAAAGAAACTTCGCAATATAGCTACAACAAACCACATATGCCATTTTTATAGCCTACGTGCAATGTATATTTAAGTAACTATAATCAAGTATGCAATGCAATGTTCAAATTATACCAATATGAGGGTGATAATATAATAAATCATAATCTAGCAACATATAAATGGAAAAAGGATAAATGCTCCAATGTAAGCTTTTTCATGTAAAATTCGATAAATGTTCGTATGAACTTACATAAATAGAATTATTCCGAGGTTACAAGTCAGTCATTATGTCACACTAACGATGACTTTATGGTTTAAGTAACACCCCCTTGCATGGCTATTAAAAGGGATGTTTTTCAACCATTTTTCTTATTTTGAAAACACATAGTACTTGCACTTTTTATTACTCAGAAAACACAAAGCATTTATGCTTTTTTCACACAGTCATATGGGCAGTCAGAGAGGGTCCCGCACCATAAAATGTTTGACCAAGCGTTTAGATTGCAACTTCCATTAGGGCGTAGTACAGACATTCTACAATGAGAACTCATTATCGGTGTAAGCCAGAGGTAAAAGAATACAGATTTTTGTGGTCTCGTATGAAATTTTGTATTAAATTCAATTTAAATGTTGTAATTTGTTTTTTTCATTACAGTTAATTGTAATTTAAATATCTTTTGAAGAAATGAAGTTTGTTTTATTTTTAGTTTATTATTACTGCCAATGTATTCATAAATTATTATTTAATTACATCAATAACATCAAAATTTACATAAGAATTGATGAAAAAATAAATAAAAATCAATAAGGAACTCAAAAATGGTTTAAAGTTAGATACAAATTAAGTGGCTCGCAACTTGTTTGAGCACGGCTCAATAAAAGTTCGGCTCAAATACTAAGCTCAAATCAATAGTTTTTCTTGATGAAGCGAGCTCGAGCACGTAAAAGCTCGCGTAGACTCCGATCGTGGTGGAGAAAAGGTCCCCACACCCATGATTGCATCGTTGTCACAGCCTCGTGCATTCATGTGAGTTTCAATGGAAATATATACATCTATCTCTCTCTATATGTATAATAACAACACATTCCTCCATCATTATCAACCTCCACTTTTGTCCTTCTCTCTCTTCCCCCCACCGAAATCAATACCCAATCCACACAACCTTTCATGTTACTTTCATTCCCTATCCCTTTTTTCTTTTTTTAATTTAAATATTGATTATTGATTTGTATAGACTATAAACAAAATGTTTGGGTGAATTATACGAATGGTCCCCATAACGAATAAATAAATAAATAAATTATTTTTTTCCCTATTGTTTAATAATCCTTGAATTCGGAAAAGGTGGTGGATTTGGTCCCAATTTTTAGATAAAGGGGCATATTGCTCCATGTTGTAGTTTCTTTTCGAATATTAACAACTTTAACGTGCTCAAATTTAAAAATGGTAGCAAAATGGATGTACCTCAAAAGACTAATTTACCCCCAAAAAAGTTAAGACCCGTGACTACTTGGTATGTATTCCATAATTAAAGGATACCTTTTTGCCTAAAAGATCTAGTGACGATGCATTATTTTAATAAATTTAACTTGGGGAACATTCATGTTGAACTGAAACTACAGGGACCAAATAATAATTTAGTCGAAGCTATCGATGCCATTGCTTTAATTATTTCAATTTGTTTTATTTTTTAATGCATAAGCGACTGAATGTTTGTACTGCATAATTTATTTTATTATTTTTTCATATTCTATTTCTTCCCTAACAAATCCAGTAAATCTATGTAGTCTGTAGGCAAAGTACATTTTTATTTTTTAAAATTTTTTATTATAGAATATCTAAATTTAATTATGTGTGTATCAATCAAGGATCTTTCTGCGCAGGTCTACCTTCCATTATTATTTTTTTCTCTAGCTTTGACTCAAGTCAACTATACATTATTTTTAATTGTGCCATTTGGGCCTTTAATTGTTTAACTTTTACGTTTTTCATTTATGTAAAGCCGTATACTTCTCCCAAACCTTTTTTATTTGCCCAACTTCCCGTGAATCTATCTTTACATATCTTATGCTAATAATACTAACGAATTAAATCAAACCTCATCATTCCATCGTATGCTTTCCTACTCAACTTTACAACTTTTTAAAAAACAAGATAACATAAGAAAACAACTGAGTACAGACGTCTTAAAACTTTTGGCTTATTTAGTCTTGAACAAAAAAGAAACTTAATTCCAAAGTCGAGCGGTCAAATAATATCCATCTTTTAAATAAAAAAATTCCAAAAACTATATATTATAAGTTGTAATTAAACAAGCTCCTATTTATAGATACAGTTATATTAGGATTTGACTTGTATCTGGGTCTGGGCCATAACTACTTTGGGTTCTCCATTAGGCTGAAATGGGCTTATGCTTTTAGGCCCAAAAATTTGAAATTCTCCAAATTTTTTTATAGAGTAAGCTGACCTGCTGCTCATGTTGTTTATGTGTTTTAGCTGTTGTTCCATGATCCAAAATAACAACAATAATAATAAATAAAAAATAGTAATAATAATAAATAAATAAATCATCACAATTTCACAAACATGCTTGGAAGCAATTTTGGTTGCATTGGGTTGACAACTTAATGGTACTAGTTTTCAGCTATATGAATAAATAAAAATGTTAGTGAACGGAATAAGTATAATTTAAACAAAATTAATTATTTGAAGAGTATCGAATTAAATAAAATATTTGTAATTTTGACAAATTTAGTAAAATACGAATAAAATTCATTTTTGTAGCCGTTTTGCCATTGTGAATTTTGAGAGAATTATTTTTAAATAAAATAATAATATTTAAGAGCTCTGTAATAAATTTTTTCAACGTGTTTTAAACAAGAAATCATACTAGTACTATTTATCTTTCCTTGAGCTCTGTAATACTATTTATTTTTCAAAATTCTCATTAACATCCCCCTAATTTCCTTTTGAATCTTTTTCAATTTCAATTTCAATTTCATTTTCATTTTCTGGGTAACAGGGGAAAAGGGTATAGAAAACTCAGAAGCTCCTCTCTCACTGTCAACTTCCATGTCATCATCATCATCTACACAATACTACTAAACTAGTCACATTACATCAATGGCAGCTCCAGGTCTCATCCCCTCACTAGTCTCACTCAAAACCAGAGCTTCATGGGACACCCAACAAAAGCTCCGATATAACCCACACCGCACCTACCCAAAAAAACCCTCCCTAAACCCTAACCCTAGTTCCACCGCAACAATCGATTCAACCACTGCGATGGTTATTAAACCTTTAGAATCTATAAACCCTTCTATTCTTTTGACCCGCAACAATCAAATTCCTCGGAAAGGTGCAATCTTTATGCCATTTTTTGTACTTACGTATATATGTGTTTGTGCATAATCATTTGAATGATAGTTTTTGTTCTGTTGGGTTTCAATTTTTGGTGTATGATGTGAACGATAGTTTTTGCTCCGGCTGTATTCTAAATTTTAGAGATTATTTCAAGAGAACTCTTCCACCAGTTATTTAATACTATTCAATCCCCCTAGAAAGTAAGGGATTGATACAATGACCCCCAATCCCCTGTTTTATTGTTAAGTCAGTGGGTATCTTGTGGATTCAGCCTCTAATTTAGAGTTAAAGCATAGAGGTTAAAATTTAGGGGTGGAAAATAGGGACACTGGGCAAAACCAGACTCGCATCTATGGTTGCAGCTGGTTTCATCCTCTCATTAGTTTCACTCAAAACCGGAGCTTCATGGTACACCCAACAGAGGCTCTGCTAGAACTCACTTCGCATCCTCAATAAACCCTAACGCTAGCTCCATCGTAACAATCAATACAACCACTCCTACTATTATTGAACCAGTAGAATCATTAATATCCTCACTTCTTTTTATCCTCAACAATCAATTACCTCAGAATGGTCCAACCTTTATGCAATGTTTGCTTATTTAGGGCATTGCTACCAGTTTTACTAGTTTTAACCCCTTAAATTTAATCCTAATATCTCAAACTGTAAATAGACGTTGGGAGGTAAAGAATGTCCACACCAAATCCCCTAAACTTAAAAATTGAACTGGGGATGAAACATTAGTCCCTAGTTCAAGAGGACTGAAACAAACCTTCTATTTTAGGGGGTTGAGGATACACTCTTGGGAGCAATACCGGTGTGAATGACTTTTGTCTAGTTATAGTTTTTGCTATATGGGGCATATGGGTTTCAGCATCCATTAGTGGATTGGTTTTATTTGGATTATTCAATCGGAAATTCGTATGTGGTTTTAGTTACATGATTACATTTATATTTAGATTATTCAATCAAATAAGGATACAAACTTTATGCATTATTTGCTTATAGGCATGTTTGCATGTTATGTGAGTCATTTTTTTATTATATAGGTTTCAATTTCCATCAGCCAATTTCAGTTTCGTTTGCATTATTCAGTCAAGTACCTTAGAAAGGCTCTACCTTTGTGCAATATTTGCTGTTTTACATGTTTGCATATTATATGAGTCATAGTTTTTGCTATATGGGTCTCAATTTCCATTAGTCGATTTCAGTTTTGTTTGTATTATTCAACCAAATACCTCCGAAAGGTACAATCTTTATGCAATTTTTGCTGCTATACTTGCTTGTGTTACGCAAGTCATAGTTTTTGTGATATGCATTTCCATTCCCTTCAGTCGATTTCGAATTGATATTGGATTATTTGCAGGGGAATTAGGGGAAACAATGTACTTGGGTTATGAGACATGGCTGCCTAGTCCACCAAAAGTAGAGAATCCACGTTCAATATACAATGCTGCTCAGTTGGCCTATATTGGGGATAGCATCTACGAGGTTCAAGTTTAATTTGAATTAGAATTCTTTAGCTTTGAAAGTGCTTATTTTGGAGTTTAGGAATGATCTCTAATTGATACACTGGAGAACTGCATAGTGCTTATACCTTAATTTTTGCGTATATATAAACTTCTAGGGTAGTTTTATGTTAAAAGCTAGAAGTTTAAATTGCTCGTAGTTAGACACAGCGAAAGAGTAGTTGTCTTGTAATATGGGAATTTGTTGTGGGGTACAAGATGTTACTATATTTGTATGGTTTGTCCGGGTTAAAAGCCGCCCTCTTAGTTTTCTGTATGGATTGCAGAACACGTAATTCCCAACGGAGTACATTATAGAAATTAAAGAGGAGCCAAAATATTTATAAGTTCATTGTACTGTCATTCTGGAAAATCTGAGTGATTATTGATATGGAGAGCTACTATTATTTCATGCGGTTAAAACCCATTTATCTATTGATGATGATTTGCCTGTTCTTACTGGTGTTTCTATTCTTCCTCAAGGTGTAAGTTACTAAGTTTGTTATTTCTTCTTGTTATTTTCGAACTAGTCCAGTTATATGCTAGAAGGCACTTTTTGTTTCCACCGATGAATATTGAAGAGTATAACGACCGTGTCATGGCAGTAGTACGCAGCGAGGCACAGGTATAAACTATACATATTTTCTCATCGTACGTGGATTACTCAGGCTGTCTTATTCTATTGGTTTCTTTTATTTTCTCTCTATATGTGTTACTGTTATTGGTAGCTTGAATGAATTTGATTTCTCTCTTTCAGGATGCAATGCTTCAGAAGCTTCTTGACGAGAAATACTTGTCAGCAGATGAGAGGTAGATGTCAAATGTTAATTATACCCCTATACCACTTTGAACGATATGTTTGGTGGAACATGTGTAGAATTTGAATCAACTTTTAGTTCTAAACTTGTATCACAATATTCTATTTGATTCAAAAGTTCGAAATACAGTCTAAAATGGATAAAAATCTGAAACAAGTCCTTGTTGCAAGTAGAGTAATTGTGGTTTTAGTGATCAAGGAACTCTGATTTTACTACGATGGATGATGTTATGCTTCTTGCCGTTGTTGCCTTGTGAAATTTTTTTAAGGGCTGCATTAGTTCCTGTCGTAGGAAAATGTGTTTTACAAACTTATTGATATTGTTTAAATCTCTTCTGCAGGGATGTCCTTCGTTGGGGGAAAAATATTGGTACATCTAAAACTCGGACTAAAAAGCGTGTTGGTGCAGCGGTGTACAACCGAGCATCTTCACTTGAAACCCTGGTGAGTTCCCATTTTAGATCCAAGGAAATACAACCATGGAGTATTAGGTACAAGAGGAAAAGCTGCATTAAAAGACTATGGGCATTAACATTCGTCCATAGGAAAAGTTAAATTCCTAGCGGAAAGATTTTCAAGAACCCAACAACTTGTTTCATGTGACAGTGATCGGCTTTTCTCTAGTTATTTACACACTATAGTTTCATTTGTAGGTTGGTTATCTATATCTTACAGATAAGAAACGTTTGGAAGATATCATGCTCAAATTGGGTTTCTCATGCAACTAATTGTGGAGAATGTTAGTGGTAAGTTTATATCTTTTAATATCTAGTATCTCATCTCAAAATTTTTATCTCATACTTAGATGATTTATTATCTAACAAAATATATTTTATATAAAATAGTTACTCAGAATTTTTTTTAATTTCAAATACCTAATCCCCTCTTGCTACTTATTGATAAAGAGGGCTGGAATTTTTTGTATTGTAAGATTAATTTTAATAAAAGGAAGAAAAGACGGAGAGAGAATGACCGTGGGAGAGAGAGAGGGAGTTGACAATAGTGAAAGAGAGAGAGGAGTGGATAGTTATAATTTGAAAGTGGGTAAAAAGTTGGGGACATTTTTATGCTCATAAATGAGTTTAACATGATTTAAAGGACGAGGGAGGCAATTTAGAAATTTGACAACCTCCAACTTTTGTGTATAGAATAGATAGATATATATGGTTTTCAGATGTTCAAGATTGGAATTCATCTCTACCAAGCTTTTGTAGGCTACTTTCACTTTCTTTTCTTCTGCCATCCCCCGAAATTGCAGTGGATCTGGCAAATCTTTGTCCAGGAAAGGGGAAAGGTGGAAGGTATTAAGAGTTGAAGTTAGTTGTTGATTTGGCTAAGATTTACCGCAAAAGTCACTTTTTTTTTGGTATTGAGTAAATGTTTGTGAGAGCTTTTGGTGACTACCATCTGTTACATGGAGGAACCTTACTTGGTGCTTCCATGTTTCTTTCAAAAGTAGTGATAGTTATTGAAAACTAAAAAATATGCTTTATTATACAAGAGCCAACATCACAAAATTTTGCTTGTCATGCTTCTTAATAATAATAATAATATTAAAATATTATTTAGATGTAGTTAGATGGTGTAACCAACAAGAACGAGGAAGTGCTTACCTGCGGGCAGGGGCTGCGACACACTTCCCTTTAAAATAGAGTTTTATAGATCCGATTTTTGACAATTTTCAAAGATCACATACGCATTCCATGGCTCCTAAAAAGGTATCTCTACTATGTCAAAGTCTCTAAATCGTATCCCTTTCACTGTATTGAAGAAGTGTTTTATTCACCGATTTCTTTGCTAACTGGGCTGCAACTTAAACTGCATTGAAGATGTGTTTTTTTCACTGATTTCTTTGTTAACTGGGCTGCAAAATATTGGCTCCGTCGTGATATGAACCTTTCATTGTCCGAAAATTAGCGTGTAATGTAGATCTGTAGCTGCTAAAGATAATTGCTTTTCTTATTCGCATTTACAGCAATGTTTTAAACTTGTGTTAATTTTGACTAGAGGTGATGTTTCATCACTCAAATCGGCTAATTGAGAAACTTCAACCCCAATTACTATTTTCTAGTTGATTTATGGCCTTAATTTGGCATATGTTATAAATCATGCTAGAAAATAAATATAATAATATGTAGGAAAGTAAATTAGAAAATAAAAACTTACGTGATTCAGTCTCAAGTTAAAATAAGTTTACTCTACGGGATTAATATCGGTGTATATTTTTATTATATAAAAGGAGAGATTACAACATGTAAAATCAAGCCGAAAATATGAGCCAAATTGGATCCATTACCATTCTTATTTTCTATCATTTTTCTCTTTTTTTTCGATCTGTTTCTGTACTTTTTATGCGTCTTTTCTACTTTTTCTTTCTGTCTTATGCGAGCCCATTTATACCCAAAAAATGAGCATTTTAAGTTAATAGTGGTGGGTCAAGCTTGCAAAGCGCATAGTGTTTCCATTTAATGATTGGGCTTCATGCTTACTTCAACCACAGTAAAATGTTATATGAATGAATATTTTATAACACTCTCCCTTGATTGGTCAAGCATTATTCAAAATATTGTATCCCCCTTATTTGAATAAATTGGATGATTATATATCATTAATTATTTATTTGAACGATTGTTGTTTAAAAACTCTATCAATATCTTCCACTGTTAGGAAGTTACTAATGATTTCTGAATAGTTCATAAAGATATATTGATCAATAAGTAGTGATCACTTGTTTTGCCCATATTGAACCACTATTCAAATAGAGTCATATGGTATTTTGTGCAAAATTTTAACACCCATCGGGTCGTGTCTTTGATGGTGGAAAGGAAGATTTATAATGTTGTCAACCTACCCCCAAGTCTTGCGTTCGAGCCTTGCACAATCCTTAGGATCAAATTTGTTGGGTCTCAATGTATTTATATCCTTAGTCATTACGCGAATTCTATAATATATTGTCCCAAATAATTTCTGTAAGAATAATCACATTTGTTATTGGTGTATAAAATTTTTGCAACCAATAGTTTGAGATAAATATTCCCCTTTTCTTATCTGTAACACTAATCAATATAATCTCATGCGAATACATTTTGAAACATTTTTTGTTCATCAACAAAATGATATTGTTCTCCCCCTGATTGGGAGAAGTGCAACCAAATAATAAGTTTAACACCTTAGGACTTTTGTATGTTTCATCACTGTACACATGAATAATTTTTCCCACATTGAATTTGTATAAAAATTATCATGCCTTTAGATAGGAGCATGGTACTTACTCAATGAAGACGTGCCTAGAAGTAAATGATACTCATATTTGATCTCATTGTAATACGAGATTCGGGAACACCATCTCTAGGCATGTTTTGTACTTTATAATTATGAAATATACAACTCCAAATATTAATGTAGAGATTTGCCAGCAATTCTAATTTTATACTTCATATGTTTAATACAGTTAAACAGTTAAATCATAATAGAGTTAAGCCATTCATTCACTTTGTTTAGTCATTTTTTTTTTCCAAAAACCGAGAAATAATACAGAGCACCAAAATCTGGGCATCTTATAATCACATTCTCAAATTATTTTCGCTCCACAATAATGGCATAATCAATTAATTTTAAGGGGGCGAATGATCATGCCTCTCTCTCCATATTGACTCAAGCTCATATGTGGGGGCATCTCTAATATGCCGAACCAAGGCCATATTTGGACTAAGGATCCGCACCTACTACCATGCCATCATCTACAATAGCTTACATTCTACCATTTACAACAAGGAATGTAGCAAAGCTGGTTGGAGGGGTCCTTAGAGTAATTACAGTTATTTCTAGTGCCAATTATGCGAAAGTTTCTCATCAATAAATTCATTTTCTTTCGATTGAAACCAGAAATTAAATCTCACTATATATGGCTAGGCTTATAAGTGTAACTATTTGTTGCCCTTAATATGTCAACGGGTTTGATAATATACTCTTTAAGTCATATGGGTATGTTAGTAAATAATTTAGAATCCGGTCAACCATCCTGGACTCGGTTAATCAGGTTCATACTTTTAACCTTAAAAATAACTTAACATCATATTAGTTCATTTCCAATAATATATTTAAAATTCAAAATTTATAAAAATATTTCCCTTCTGTATCATTCTGTTTATATCTGAAAATTGATTAATATGTTTGGCTAAAATGAAAGACAACAATCATTAGCTCCATAGGTTCTGCTATACTTATAAAAGCATCACTTTCATCATGGACCTTTTATTTCTCTAAAGGGACAAGTTAATCATGGCTACTCTGCTCATGGATAACATGGTGCCACCATATTTTAAACCTAAAACATGTCTCAAATAAATATTAATTTAATCCCAACGATAAATTTAAAATTGAAATAATTTATGAAATAGTTAAAACTACTTTCCTCGTGTTTGTTCGAATTATGGAAACTTGGCATTGCACCAAGACCATGCTAAGAATTTACACATTTTCCCATCGTACCTACAAATCTTTATTTATATTTGGAAATTTGCACTTGGACCCCACTGACTCCAATACCAGGCAAGTCAAAAGATTTGCTTCTTTCGTGGACGACCAAAACTGGCTCGCCACGGTTTTCAATTGTTGTTGCACCACTGCGTCTGGAAATGTTAAGCTCAGGTAGCGCCAACGAGCTGATCAACTTGCTTACCTCTGTTATTACCTCCATTATTATAATACACGAGTCATCCCGGAACTTTCAGCATGGCCCCACCATATTAATTAATAATGAAAAATTACGAAGATATAAATGTTTCAACGGTCCACTTGGTGATGTGTATAAATTTGAATAACCTAAAAATATTTGGACAACATATTGAATTTGGTGCTATTGTATATTTGTCTTAGAAACTCAAGATATAAATCTTGATAAATTTATAAAATTTCCTACAGAATTTTTCTGGTAGAGACTCGTGCTGATAACGTGTTATAAATCATGCTAGAAAGCAAATATAATAATTTGCAAGAAAGTAAATTAGGAGACCAAAAATTATATGGTTCAGCCTTAAGTTTAAACAAATTTAACTTGGGCCTACTCCACATGATTAATACTGATGTATAATTTTATTTATATAAACAACATATAAAATAAAGCTGGAAATATAATCCAAATTGGATCAATTCCCACTTTTATTTTCTCTCATTTTTTTCTTTTTTCGATTTGTTTCTACGCTTTCTTATGCCCCCTTTGTACTTTTTCTTTCTGTCTTCTGCAAGCCCATTTATACATAAAGATGGGCATTATAAGTCAATAGTGATGGATTGTGTTTGCACAACACATAGTATTTGCATTTAATAATTGAGCTCTATGATTGTATTAGCCAGTAAAATTTCACGTTAATGAATATTTTATAACAACATACTTTATTTACTTATTTGTACTTGGCTTAATTGCAGGAGTTTTGAATACATTTTTAAGTCCGGCTTAACTAAGAAGTAACAAGTGATGTAAGAACATTCACACCGATCTTTCCTATTTAATTTCTTGATTTTTTTAAAACCCATTTCTCCTTCTATATATCCACATTTTAAAAATAAAATACATCAATATTTCTAAAAAATTTGTTAAAAGTTACTAGAATAATTATATATATTATAATAAAATAAAATAAAAATTCTTAATCTTAATCAATATTTTAAAGATTTGTTTGAAAAAAAAATTAATAAAGAAATTGTGATTAGTAAATTTTTCAATTAAGAAATTTGCTGCAACATTTCTAGAAAATTTCCTAGAAACTCGAAAAAATAGAAATACTATTGTAGTGCATTTCTCTCCTGTGATTTCTATTGAAAATGAAGATAGAGATTTAGAAAGGCCGGTCGGAATGTTCTGACCATATAATTTGGGGTTTGTTGCCGACTTGATTGATAAATTTTGGGGTGGTTTTGATCGTATTGTCATGTAACGGGAGTCAAGTATTTATTTGCATTTACAATAGTTGCAATTGGCTTAGGTTATTGTCCCGGAGGGATGTCCATGAGCTAAGTAAAGCCGAGTATTTGACATACTCAAGGCTCGCCTCGAGTTCAAGTGTAACGCCCCGGAATTTCATATCACATCTTGAGCACGTTAATCACACAATATCGCACATAATGGAAAGAAATAAATCACAAATAGCATTCAACTAATTTATTTAACATCTTCTCGGGCTAAAAATAGTTTGTCTTTTTTTTATTATTTAAAAACACTAGCATCTTAAAATAACTAACATCTTGGCTCGATGACCTATAATTTGAAAAAAAGACAAATAACCTTATTATGAAAAGAAAAAAACTAACACAATTCCGATACCTGATTGAGCTTCAACACAACTTTTAACCTTAAAAATGTAGTCCACCAATGGATGTACCTGCTTGGGGTAAAACACAAGGGGAAAGAATCCAAACAAGCGGTAAGTCTTGCTGAATTTGCGAGTTTAGAACCTCAAGTAATTATGCTAAATAAAATAATACATTCACACCTCACAACATCAAACATCATATGCATACCATGCAACATAACCACCAGATGTCGCATGCTCATCATGCTCGGTTTTATGATTCTCAAATTTCACAGTTATTACACATTTTAAAATACACCATGGGGCATACCATCTCCCTGTGACTATACGTGTAAAAATTTTAAAGTATAGGATGAATCCATAACACCCTATTTTGCACGTTAGAGGGTCATTCTACGACACCAGCAAAAAATCACGTTTAGTTGTCATTACTCAAACTCGTTTTCACATTTCAAAATGCACATATCTCATGCTGATGCTCATGCCCATGCTCAATTTATAATTACCCAATAACATACATCTCTATCATCCTATTAGGGAGCAAAAACAAACACATCAATCAAATATATTGTAAACATAACAACTTGTCATTCTAATCGCAAAGACGATAATTCTAACTACACCGTGATTGTGCGTAGAAGATTTCTCAAAAAGACATCGAAGCAACCCTAAAATTTATCCTTTTCGAGCACCGATGGAAACGAATCACTTACACGGAACACATGTATATTTCACTCTCAATTGACTAATTAAACATGATCATATCGATTTTCACAACTAGGGTTTCTTAGGAATCAAAGAGATACGAAATGGATTCATGAGAAATTTACTTCAACACGACAAGGATTAAGAGTATAATTCGATTCCACGTTTGAATCGCCAAATGGAATGATCAATCACCAAGAATCGAGGTTTCTTGGCTAAAGATTCCCCTTTTCGCCCTTTTTTGCCTATCGGTTCGTAACTGTGTCAATAGTTGTGTTTATTTCGCCCAACGCGTGAAAATATAACATTCTGAACTTTAACAGTTCGATCGATCGAATCAATACTTGGATCAAACTTCACTTGTCAAATTTTCAACAGTTCGATCAATCCAACCATTACTTGGATTAGTCAAACTTCACTAATCAAATTTTCAACTTTCCACTTCGAATTAGCTTTTGGTTAAAGCACAGAAGTTGTAGATAATTGAAATAGTTTTCCATCGGCATTTTATGGGCTTAAATTGAACTTACAGTTTAGGAATTATGCCTAAAATACCAAACTGTTGTTCGGAAAGTATTATTCAGAAAAGTTACTTCACTTCGTTTGAAATTCTAAACTCATTAAGCATCTCCTCAATACTCATGATATTGTTAAACATATCGTTTCAAGTATCTAACCCTTAAATTTTAAAATGAGGCCTTGCATTCTGCCTCTTAGTTCGAACTCATCATAGTTGGAAAAGTGAAGACTCGACTCATGTCAAGCTCTATTTATTTTTCTTTTTGTTAATCTAGTATATTTGTTATATATTTTACTCAAACTGCTTTTTGAGTTCAAACGTGATGAACAATTATCAAGTCAAACTCAAGCTACTAATAAAGTAATTTGAATTGGACAAAATTTCACAAATACTTTAGTTGTTGTTTGCATTCACCACGAGTCTACCATGGATAAGAGATGACGTGTCAGGATAATTCACCACGATTATCATTAGGAGTCGATAGCGATTTTATGTTTTAGGAATCAATGGCGTGGATCCAAGAGTGAAAGCTACAAGAAAAGGTCTTTTCCTTTAACTTATTCATAAATAAAAAATCATAATGGTCAATAATAAAGATTCATTTGTTTTTATTGATTCCCGTAACTTGTGGCTAGTTGAAGCTAACCTAGTTTTTGAGTAACTCAAAAGGAACTCGGAGCCCCGTATTTGTCATTTGTTTGGTTACAATTTTTAAGTAAATAAATTTGCTTATTTTTATTGAATAAAAATATGGATGCATCTAAGTTATAATTTTCGGTTTATTTAAGCAAAAATAACAAATAAGCTCAGCTTAAAAGTTGAACAACCAAATATAATACGACTTTTAAGCATATAAGTATATAAACGGGAGCTTAAAAGCTGCAATCAAACAAGCTCTTAGAAGAAGGATGCTCACCTCTAATAAAGGTGAATACACTCTCCTATCAAGACAGCGGTGGATCCGGAATCTATGCGCAAAGGGATCAAGGGGACCATATAAAAACCATAATTCAAAATTTCCGAACTTTACATGTAAATATTTCAGAAATTCCGAAGGGAAGGATAGGGGGCAAGGCCCTTGCCTCCTTTCGTTCCTCAATGACTAATACGTATTAGGTGTCACTTTCAGGTTTGGATATAACTTCCTGAGCAAAATTTAGGAGCCTTGTTCAAGAATATGTGGCAAACATATCGTATAGGATAACCTAAGCTTTCTCTCCTTTTCATACAATATACATCATATTATATCTATATATATATATATAATGCAGAAAAGGGGTGATGAATAAGTAGCACAGATTAGGATGATGATCTTTTGTGGTTCATAGTTGCCTAATTTTGTTAGCTACATACACACGGCCTCAAATTGGATAAGAACAATGAGTGTCTTTTCACTCGTAATATATGTTACGAGGCCAGAAATCGTTTCATCTTGAGTCTTTTCATCATAATAGCAATTCCGAGGCCTGTCAGATCGCGTTATAGAAATAACTAACTTTGATTTATCGGACTACAGAGATGTTGTCGATTGTCACGGCCTCGGAGCAAAAATAAACTTAGGTTGCATTAATAAACTTAATGTAACGTGTTTACAAAGGGGTTGGATAAAATGAGAGGTTGATGACTAGGATGATGATAAGAGGCCCATCTATTTTTGCTCATTTCAACATCAAAAAAACTATGAAGAAGCGTAAGAAAAAGAATGATAACCTCATAACAAATTGCAAGTGAGACCAATGAAACTTTTGCTTTTTGTCTTGTTCTTAGGTTTGATGATAAATTTGGAAAAAAAGGAAAATGTTAGAATCATATTTTTTCCACTTGAGTACCAAATTTTAATATATAGTACTCATTAGTATATGGTAAATGAGGGAAAAGAAACATTTTTTTCCAATCCAAACAAGCAAGCTTTTGCCATTTATTTGGAAGAACAAAAATGATACAAAATGAGATATTGGGCCCATTTTGGAGCTATCTCCAAGTTGTAAAAGAGCAAAGAATAGGCCTCTTTTAGTCCATCCATTGGTAAAATATAAAAATAAAAATAAAAAAGAAGTGCAAATTCAAAAATAAATAAAGTAATAAAACTATTTACTTAAAGTAGTATTAAAAAATTACTTCTAATGTTAAAAATGAAATTTACGCGTACTTATGCACAATTTATAATTTATTAAGGTAGTTAAATCACTACAACTCAACATTTTTGTCCTATGCTATTGCTAATCCCACAAGGAAGTGACACTTTGCCGCCCATTTTAATTAATAGGCAATTTGCAATTGAGAATTGACTACTTATTTTTCCCATCTCGTAATTTTTTTTTTTAAATTTCTACTAAAAATTTAAGATTGAAAAGGTAAGATATAAATATTATATTTATTACATATGGTACACACGTGGCATGTACTACGGTGACTAAGAATAGTAAAAAAAAATACAAGTAATAATTGGACGAATAATTATCTTGTTAAAACTTGTACGTAAATGAAAAGATCAAAACTCTAATTCAAAAACATGATTTGATTTTGACGTGCATACAACATATTAGTTCATCCATGTATAAATGATACTCTCAATTTGCTATTTTGGATGTAAAAAAAAATTGCTACTTTTCTAATTTATAATGTCAATTATTACAAATTTAAGTTGTCACTTATGCCTTCATTAGGAATATATTTGATCATTTAAATTTCATTTAAATTTTGATATGCTTTTTGCCATAAGTTATATGTGGATCAAATTTAACCTATTCTTTGTGACGAATGGATTAGAAGTTGAGTAACATGGCTTTGGGCCCCAATTCAACCAACATAAATAATTAATTCGAGATGTATGGATAAGGGGCTGACCACTCGGGATGATTAGTAGTTTCTGTCCATCGCATTTGAATAGTTTATTTTAAACTTAATAATTAAGATTAAATCAATTTTTTTAATTGAATTTTGTAAGGATTTTTTTTTACTATTATATATTTAAAAATAAATTAACCAAATTGGTCTGATAGAGCTATTCCTATCAGACAGCTTGTCTCTCTCCGAGAGGCATACAGAGTAGGGCACACTTGCTGCGGTCAATGCGAATCTCACAAAGTTGAAATGTTTGAAAATCGAAATAAGTTTGGCCTAAAAGTGACAATTAAGTTGTGCCCATATCAAACTGTTTACCCCAAAGTCAAAAATAAAGATATATGCACAAAAAGCATGGTATTCAGAATAATTTTCTCAATGCTTTTTTGCCAAATAAGTTATACAAACAATTCCCAGTGCTCGGAATATAATCCTGTCTTCGTATATTAAAAATTAACATTAATAGTCTTTTAATTAAACATTTGTTAGGCAGAACAAAACATAAATTTTCAACCATTGGGGAAGATTTTTGACATCATTTACATATATCAGTGCAACGCTACCAAACTTGTATGCATCTTAATGAAAATGAATTTATTTTGAGTTTTCGAAAAGGAACTGATTCACGTTTGGATCATTTGAAATATATATATATATATTAAAATTAAGTTGTCACGTGATTTTATTTTTCCTTTTTGGTCCCAATGCTAACCCCTATCAACATTAACTGTCCAACTTTTCTAAAATGATGGTATACCCGAAAGGCCCACTACTGAAAAGTCCATCACATGAAATTATAATTTTTTACAATTTGGATCATTAAATGGACCACGTTTTTACCTCAAAATTTGTTATAAACAATCTAAGACCAGTTGATGTGGACTGAAATATACGGCCATGTTAGTCTACGTGGCATATTAATCTTTAATATTACATACGCATGTAAAACGAGGGGGAGAATGCGAAGGTGCTGAATGTCGTAAAATATTATTTTTAGAGTTGAATATTACAAAATTATTGCGGAGTACTCTTTTTCTTGTACTAGAGTGGAATTTTGAGATCGTAGGAATGTTCTAGCTCCTTCGCAGATCCGTTGCTCCATTCCTAGAATTTGGAATATCGAGTGCTAATCTTGTCACGTCTAGCAAATGATTCGTTGATCGTTTTAAGAAACTATCAGTTGAGTACTAAATGCAAACATAAAAAGGGTTGAAATATAGAACATCCTGAATAAGGCGAGCATGGGTATAGCGTACAGAAAGATTGATGACAAACATGTAAGCTATAATTTTATAGATACCCAATATTTAATTATTAAAAATTTGTACATAACAAAAAAATTTAGCACAACTTGCTAATTGTACACAAAAGCTACATTCCATCCATACCATATTACACATCATCAACTGTTGCAACGGATTAATATTGTCTTTGTTGTCACGTTGTCATCTTAATCTTTGACACTTTTAGCCCCACTAGTTTGATGAAGTGTCAATCCAATCCCAATATTCAAAAACAGATTTTAGTGAAAATCAGTCCAGATGAAATGTATGGCATTTATTATGACAGCTATAATTTATGTTAGATGTTAATTAAATCCCATCAAATTCTTTGAGACGAGTAAGAATGGTGGGAATTACGAATTAGGCCAACAATTTTCCAATCAGCGTGTGATATGTCAGTAAGTACGTAAACTGATACAGCATGTGTCAATTATGGCCGTTTGGTTTTTCCATTTTCACAATCTACACTATGAAATTGACTAAAGTGTTTTAAATTATACACATACGAGTTGAGTTTTTTGACAATAATAGTATTAGCCACTGTGTTAAGGAAAATCCGAACATGCAAAACATGTGAAACAAACATAGAATTTGTACACTGGCTTTTTTAGGATGAAAAAATAAATTCTGAATTATTTTGTTAGAAGTAAATGTTACATTATAACTTGTGCTATTTCTAAATTGCACCATCTCATTATATTAGCAGTTACATATTATTTCTTTAAGAATTTTGTTTTCAAACAATTTTAAAGAACGGTAGACAAGAAAAATAGATAAGACCCAAAAAGGATATTGGATGGCATATATGTGAGGACAAGAAGCAAGCGTGCCAACTCAATCCAAAACCCTTTGCAAGCATACCATCATCATCATTATCGCCGTCCAAGTAGTTAAAGATCCATCTCTTGTTTTCATTGTTCTCGTATCAAAACTCGCACACTTTCTAATCGGTGTACTGATAGATCTCCTTCTTATGTGTTCAAACCATCTTAAACGTTTATTTCTCACGTTATTCGCAATTGGCGTAATTGTTAATCTTAGCTTTTCATTAAGCTATTACTTTAAAACCAAGCCAAGTATGGGTGTCTTAACTTTTACAATTAAAGCAACCTAGATAATATATTGATGATAGGATTTGGTAATCAAATTTACCATCATTAGAAAAAAGTAAGGAAAACACATAAAAAAAGCTTCAAGATTGTTTGAGGTATAAAGAAAAGTCGGTGGGGGCTGTGATAAGTGGGGCAAAAGTGCAAAACAGGGCCCACAAGTAGCTTAATGTTGATGAGCAAAAATTTAATAAAGTCCGCCCAATTTGTTGAAATTTACAGCTTGTGATTTCAAATCTTAAAAAACAAAGAAAGTAAAAATGTGACATTATTTTTAGGGAAACAATGTCAAACGTTTGTTGCCTGTCTCATTCTGTTAATTTCAATTTATTCAATTTACTTCCTACTTTGTATTGTGTTATCTTTTTAATTTTTACCTAATTTTGAAGGTTTTTATATATATATAATGTGAATTTATAACTAGAGTCTTGCTTAGTTGTAATTTTTAAATAGTAAATCAATTTATTTTTTATCAAAGAAAAGTCTTAATGCATCTAGTTTAAAAAAAAATATTTATTTAAACTAAAACAACAAATAACCTCAGCTTCAAAGTTGAACAACTAAATCCGATCCAACTTTTAAATTACAATCCAACAAGCCTTGTTATAATTCCCATCTTTTCAAACTTGATTTTTGACTAATACAGATAATACTGGACCCAATTAACTTACGTTAATTTATTAGACCTTGTTTAAAATGTTTCTCCCATTTGACTAGCCTAACTTTATTTCATAAGATTTTGAATTATTTATTAATATTAATTCATTTTGTAAGATTTTGAATTACTCCCTCCCTCCATTCTTTTTTAAATGCCACTAGTGACATTTTTTTTTTCTCATTAGAATAGTATATTTTGAGTATTTAATACTCCATGTCTCCGTCCATCCAATTTCAACAGGTCTTTTTCACTTAATTGTTTGTTCCATAATATGGGCATATTTTCTTATTTAAAGGTTAATAAAAATAAGCATTTTACTTATATATACTCATTAAATATGATTTTTATAAACATTCCATCACCTCTAACTAATTTTTATTAATCCGAGTTAAAATTGAAACAAGTCTATTAATTTAGAACGGAAGGAGTAAATGGCAGTAAAATAAAATATTGTTTATTCTCTACAATGGAGGATAATTAATAATTTTCTTAATTCATGTGCTATAGTCTGAAGCGACACTTAATAAGAAGCAACGAAATAAGTATTTATTCACTGTTTATTTTGAAATTAAAAGGTTGAACTTAGTGTATACAACTTTTATAATGCCTTTTTCTAATTAGCCGGTGATGAAATTAGTTGGGAGTTTGTTATAAATTATGAGGCATTGCTGAAAGCAACATCCACACAGTTGTTGGGGAAATAACAGCTTTGATCCCATTATATAATCCCAACCAAAATTCATAATTCTCAATCTACTTTTTGTTGCTTTTTTGGTCAAGATAATAATATGACTTGTACTTAACGAGAGGGGAGGTAATAAATTTTGTGAATTCCACTTATCTCAATTTTCGAGTATCGAACAAGCAATAATTTCTTGAGTTTTTATTTGGTTGCAATTTATAAGCAAAAAATTCTCTTATTTTTTTATTATGAAAAAAAATGAAATACTCTTTGCTTAAAATTTAAACCTTTCGAGAACGAAAAAACAAAAAAAAATATAGTTTAAAAGCTGGGCATCTAAAATACTAACCAACTTGATTTAAAGCGCAAAAAAAAAAAAATTGCAACCAAACAAGTAGTAAATTGGATATTTGATTAGACACTGGATTGCACTAACTTGATTTATGCAAGGGAAAGGAAAAAACAAATTGGACTTTGGTGTATGGAAGGAGTATATAAGAGACTATTCCATTTAGTTTATATCGGTTTTCAAATTTTAAAATTGGGAGCAATACCATTTTCTATATTTTAATTGCTATGTTATTTTTCCTAAAATATAAAGCAAAATATCTTTGTTAAGATTTTCAATTTCAGTTAGATACCATTATCCGAAGTGACTACAACGAAGCTTGAGGACTTTTGAGAACATACCAAACCAACTCAATATAATATTCATTTTACGGGAAATTATACCAAAAAAAAAAAAAATGTATTAAATTATTATTATGCTTTTAGAATAAATTATAAAAAATAAGAAATAAATTTATTATAACTATTTTGAAATAAAAATACATTAATAATAATTTGTTCTGATTTTATAATAATATGTGATAAAACAACAGTAATTTTTATATATTATAATGAAAAAAAAATTGTTATATTGAGAAAGAGGACTTCCGACAACATATGCAGCAAAAGGGTTGCCAGTATTCTCTTGTTTCTGTACACTCAGAGAAAAACAAAATTCTTCTGCATCGTATCCGAAAAAAGGACATAATATTAAATGTTTTTTTTTTAAATATCTTCATTGAGGAATTGATATATACGAAAAAAAATTAATGTTAATATATAAAAATAAAAATTAATATATATTTTTATTTATCAAATTATGAATGTAAGTATGTAAAAAAATTTCACACACACTATAGAAAATCTGCATCCTTATTAAATAAAAAAGAGGAATCATATTATTATTAGGTATCAAATGATTGTTCAATAAGAAAAACCATGATCAGAACACCAACCATGTATAAAAAAGAGATCACGAGCTTCTACACTAAAAATAACTTTATAGGAAACCTGTAATAAAAGAGATGGATATTAATAACGTCATGCACCGAAAATCTAAGTGGAATTTGGGGACGTGAGTTCTTAAATAAAGAAAAATAAAAGAAACAAATAAAATATAGAAACGAAAATAAAATAAAATAATACATGTACATCTACATCATTCACATTGCATTTATCTGCCATTGCAGGACGATCATATGCGCATTTTACACCTATGTGAAGTATAAATTCATGTCAAGGGGTCAACACATATTCTACACCTATTAGACGTACCTAATATATCCAATTGCAACCTATTAACACATCACATCCTAGCGTTCCATTCACTTATACATACGGATAAAGTCGTTAAATTTATATTAAAATTTATTGACTACCGAATCTCTAATTGCACTAGAAGTCGTTTTGACACTTTCTATGCAAAAGCCCCAAAACTAATTTTTTACTATAAAGATATCAAATCGCCAAATAACAAGATATAAAGATATTTTACTATTCACGAGGAACAAGAATATCAAATAAATTTTAGCGTACAAGAGATGGATGAAAATCGAGACAAAACAAACGGAATGAACGAAAGAAAAACTTACGTAGAAATAATATTTACGATACGAGGATGAAGATTTTCCTTTTTTTATTTTGATTCGAGCCCCGATGCTAAATGACATCGGGCTTTTAGAATGGTTAAAAATGGCACCACACCCTATTCTCTCTCCTATTTCGGAAATACAAAAGTAGAAATAAAATGAGACAAGTGTTTGGTTCACGTAACTTAAGTCAGTCAACACAAGTTGGATCGATCCAACAACGCTCAGATCAATCGATCTGACAAGTTGGATCTATCCAAAAGTGTTTGCATCGGTCAGAGCTACTGGGCCGAAAACATCCAAAAAATTTCGGAATCGCTCATAGACCCTAATAGAAGTGTCTGATAACTTTCGGGCAAGTTGAATCTTATGCAATTCTGTCGAAGCGACAACAAATATCACATTATAAAAACAACAATGCATAGTTGTAAACGTCACCACCACTACGCGATTAAACACAACGCACCATACATAACCATATACTCAACGTATACCACGCAATAATAATATTATAATGCAATGCTTAATATTATTATTAAAACAAAAAATTTATTTGAATATTCGGGATATACATCCTCCCCATGTTAAGAATTTTCGTCACAGAAATTCGTACATACTACACAAAAGAATAATGTATTGGAATCGATGAATAACTCCAGATGTTTGCTACCATCTCCACCTCGCGCTCCCACGTCATTTCTTCGCTCGAGTCATACTTCTATAACACTTTAACCAAACGAAAACTACGCTGATGCAAAGTTTGCTCATTTGAATCTAAGATACGAATCGATCAAAGCACATACGACGCACCATCCTCCACATACAAATCATCGAAGTCAATTACATGGATGAATCCCGAATATACTTTCTCAGCATGGATATGTGAAAGAGCGGACGAACCTTCGCAAGTTGAGGTGGCAATGCCAACCGATACGCTACTTCGCTCACCGCCTCAAGAATAAGGAAATGACCAATATATTACAGTTAAAGCTTTCCTTTATTTCCAAATCGCATAATCCCCTTTTTTAGATATACTTTAAAAAATACATGCTCCCCCACGTCGAATGTCGACGTTCATCTTCGTACATTCGCATAACTTTTGTGAGGACTTCGCGCCATCTCTAACTACTGCTTAATCAATTGAACATTCCAAATTGTCTTTTAGACCAACTCCGGACCTAACAACACTCAATCGTCCACCTTTGCCCAACATACTGGAGATCGACATGGTCTCTCATGCAACGCATCAAACGGTGTCATTTCGATGCATGCATGAAAGTTGTTATTGTAAGCAAATTCAGCAAGCTTATATGATCTTCTCAACTTTTGCCAAAATTAAGCACGCAAGCAGCAAACATATCCTCCAACGTCTGGACAGTTAGTTCCAATTGGCCATATAATCTGTATACTTTTCTCTTTTTCGTATATCAAATATGATATTGCTTACAAGCTCGGAGGTTAGGGATGAGCATGCATAAGTATGGACTTGAAGATAGCGTAGCAAGACTATTACATACATATATATTTTGGTTGTCGGATATTGTAACAAAGTAGTTATGTATATTTATTTTTGTAAAACATTTAACTTGAATTTTTTTTTGTGTGGTGTTGGCGTTGGCCAAAAACCTTGCTCAAATAAAACTTGGTTCTCAAGGCTTCTTGAAGCCCTGACTAATAGCGCGATATGAACATGTAGATTGTGGATGGACTACAGTTGCTACAATAGAGGCTGTAGTTATTATTGAACGGTTTGTACATATTCAACTTTGTTGTATATGAATGGTTATTGTACTTATTTTCATATTCATTATTGTTGATTTATGATTTTGGTTACTTCATTTCTATTTGTCACAATCATCACTTCCCCGAATTTTTATGGAAAAATTTGGAATGTGACAAATAAATATGTGCATTGCCTAATTTAATAGTCGATGCCGGTAGTGTTGTTATATATTTGATAATAGAAATAGTTTTTATAAAAATAGGAAGATGGTAGGTGTTTAGCAACCAATCAATGCATACCTATAGGAGAAGATTAGAGCATTTCCATCAGAACTAATAGTTATATATCATTTAATAAAATACAAATACAAATATATATTTTCTCAAATCTTAACCAGGATTTTATATATATTTTTAAAAAATTATGTCTTTTTAATAGAGAAATTGTCGATAGTAGATTTTTAAATTGAAATATCTACTGTATCACATTGAGAAATCTACTGTAATATTTATATAAAGTTTTTAAATAACAAGAAAAAATAGAAAAATGAATACAATACTTTTTTAACACGGAATTTCTCATTTGAGAAATCAAAATAGAGAAATTACACCAATAGAAAGACTAATGTGAATGTTGTTTGCAAGTTGTTTTCATATAGATACTTTCGCCATGTAACTAATTATTTGATACTATAACATAATAAACTACATGGAACCAAGATAAAAAAATTAGTTGTTGATGGTTTAATAATTTAAACTAAACTTTACTCCTCTATGATAGGTTTAATGACTAAAGAAGCTACATGACCATATGTTATTGTTAGGTGATGCGTCCCAAACAATAGCTCAATTGGTTATGAATTGGCTTAGATTATCTTAATATTTAATTAGATCACAATTAATACTCATGTCATCATCTTTTATATTATTCCCCAATTTTTGGCACCGTTCACAAAGCTCTAAACCGGGTTTGGTGCATTTCTAGAAGGAAAATTGCTATTTTATTTTAAATTTCTCAACAGAGTACTGCACAAAAAATAATGGTGTGCATGCATGATACGATAGGGTCCATGTGGTTGAATTTGGGGGGAAAAAATAATAATAAATCTTGAAAAGTATTAGTTTGACGAGTTTTTCAAAGGCATAGATGTACATTAATTTGTGTATATTTTAAGCAGCCAAATTTCATGAATTTAATTTAAGAGACTGACGGTGGAGAAATTTGATAAAATGATTCTCGTGGTACTGGTATTTGCCATAATAACTAATGTTTAATATTTATTACAAAAATAATATTTTTGGGTGCAAAAAACTTAAAATATCCTTCACTTTTTTTTTTCATTTTTTCCACCATTTTTTTTCCAGGTTTGTTTTCTTTTTTCTTCTCTCTCCTCTCTATCTCCTTCCATTTTACCACTTTCTTTTTTCAAATCAATTGTAGAAGATGATAGATAATTAAAAAAAACATATGCTTTCTCTCTTTGCCTTTATATACACATGTCAACACTTTTTTCAAATTTGTAACAATGGTATGTGATTTATTGGTTTATTGATGTTAAATTTAAAAAAAAATATTAGTATTTGAACTATTTATAGTAAGAATATCATGGATTTAATAAGTTATAATAATTATTCGTTAATTGTTATTTAATATTAAAGTTGAAGATCAATGAAAAGGAATGAAAAAATCGTGTAGAACAAATTTTCAAGTTCTTTACGTTCTTCGAATTATTCAAGATCTTCACAAGTTTTTTCACGAATTGTTCAAGTGATTCACGAGTTTTTTAAGTTTTTCACGAGTTTTTCAAGAACTTGGAATGAAAATTTTGAAATAAATAAACTGCTATCCGAAAAATAAAAGAGGCATAAACAAAAAATTGTCACTCTATGGAAAGTTAAAAATATAATTGGAATGAGAATTTTGAAATAAATAAAAAATAAAAGAATAATTGGAATGGGAATTTTGAAATAAAAAATTAACCGTTCAATAACAAATGCTTTCTTCTTTTATTTATTTATTTATAATTATTTATTTTATTTTTGTGTGTGTTTTTTGCAACAAAAAATGATGCTATGGAGTGGATAGTATCTGTGAGTTATACATATGATCTCTATTTGATCGCAATATTAGCTTAGGCTGTGTTTTTTAAACCGGAATTAATTGGAAAATGGTTCTAACGATGGCCCTAATCAACGATGATCACATGACTACCTACAAATTCTATACGAGTCTTCTCCTTATATGCGGGATAAATAGACATTAGTCGTTCAAGCTATATATGTTTGTAAAAAATTGTATTAAAATGTTTGCAACAAAGAGGTTTAAATTAATTTGAAACAATTGCACTTAAAGAAATCCTAAATTTACTTTTGGGGTAGATTTTTTAATAAAGCTATAAAAAGGAAAAAAAAAATAGACAAAGAAACGTGGCAAAATTTTGCCTTGCAACTAATGGGTGTATTATTTAAAGTAGACGTAATTCAAGACCAATCTATTTACTGACCTAGTTGCTGCATTATATTATGGTGCAATTTTAATTTGAATTGGCATATGTAAAAGTACATGTAAAACCAAAAGTGGCAATTAGATATCACGTTGACTATATTACACAGGTAGGACTGCATAAACAAATGCTTGTATTGTGCATACTTACCAATAATTGAAATATGCTGTTGTGCAAATTGAAATAGGAAAAAGTTTCATGTGAAAAAAACAAAATAGACAGAATAAAATGCTAGAGAAAAGTTAATATTTTTAATCATTTTTTACAGAAATTAATATTTTAGAAAACAAAAACATCAATATTTCTCAAAAGTTTATTTAAAATACGAAATAATTATATATCTAACTATTATTTAAAATATGAAATAACTATTCTTCTAACTCTTCACGAATTTGAAGAATTTGAAAAATTAGTGAATAACTTGAAGAACTATTATTCACGATTTTTTCATTATTTTTTTACTAATCTTCAACTTTAATATTGAAGAACAATTGACAAGTAATGGTTATAACTTACTAAATTCATCGTATTTTTATGATAAATAGTTTAAATACTAATATTTTTTTAATTTAATATCAATAAATCAATAAATTACATAATATTGTTAAAATTTTGAAAGAAGTACTGAGATCCATATATAAAGAGAGAGAGCGTATATTTTTTTCAATTATCTATTATCTTTTCTAATTGATTTGGAAAAAAAAAAAAAGTGAGAAAATAGAGAGAAAGAGAGGAATGAGAGAGAGAAAAAACAAATATGGAAAAAGGAAAAGGAAATAAATGGCATTTTAAATTATTTACACTTTAAAAAAGTTATTTTTATAATAAATATTAAAAATATGTTATTCTTGCAAATACTCTACCGGGAGAGTCATTTTATCAGAATCTATTTAAACTTAAAATTACATGTTAAATTTGAATTCAAATTTAATTATACAATTTAAACTTAAAATTACATGTTAAATAAGGATAATGGTGGCACAAAATCTATTTAATGGCACCGGTGCACATGACCATCGGAATTGGGTCTCCCTACTATAATACACAATAATATTATTTGAATAACATTTTATACATCCAATTATATAAAAAAAATTCTCGTGCATTTATTTATTATTGAACATGATGGGAAGAAATTTTGCATATATTATAATTTTATACAATAATATTAATAGTATTTTTTTTTTACATATGAACAGACATATATACATATAAATTTTCTACCTAATTATATGAATAAAATCAAATTTCATATTTTTTTATTTCAAAACAAATACACAATCGAAACGGTGCTAGAATATTACTCCATAATTTTTATATACATTTTTTTTAATGCAAAATATGATAAACCTAACCCGTGACAAAACACAGATTTCGAATTTCAAAGCTCTGAACTAATAACAGACTAGTAGAAAGTTGGGATTTCCAAGATAGGTGCAACCAAACGCGCCCTTAGCTCTCAATGTACGGAAAGTTACGAATTGCCACGGAAATTGGTCAATTTTTTTAAGCGCTTAATTATCATACTAATAAACAAATAAAAGTTGCTTTTACTTATTTATTATTGGCTAAATAAACTGAGGAAAAACAACCGCATGGGGGCGATTGATTGCTTAGAGAATCTTTGTCCATGCTATAATTGGCTTTGGTCACAACACCCAAACAGAACTTTAACTTGTATCTTTACTATTAAATATAAATAAAAATTATATTGAATGACTTGTTTGGTTTTAATTTGTAAATTTTAATTTTATAGCTTATTTGATTAAGATTGCTCAAATTTTATTTTAAATTTATTTGTTATTTTTGATTCAATAAATTAAAAATTTTAATCTGATTGTATTCGATTTTTTATTAATAAAAAATAAATTAACTTTTTTATTTAAAAACTATTATGTACGCTAGAATTTATAGATTTATTTATGGTAAAGGATTATTCAAACCTTCATAGCGTAAGAAATAGAAAAATTGTTACGTACTATGAGACATCTTGTGTACTAAAGGATGCTTAAGAATTTTGCTTTAGTGATTACTAACGAAACCAATATTATTTAGGCCCTAAATAATTACATTTATTGCCATGGAGAGCATCGGCGGTAGTAAGACTTCTAAAGTTTATATATAATTTATATGTAAATTAAAAATAATTTGACGAATACCATAACTGTTTCTTTCCAAAAAAATAAATAAAATAAATAAAGCCTCCCTACATGGAACCAAAGACTTGGGATTCCTTTTCTACAAATCTCAGTCCGCGCTGATTTGGTGGCAGTTTCAATTTATTTAGTCACTTTTATTATTTTGGAATATATTTAAAAGTTTTATATATTTTTTAATAACAAATATATAAGAATTTACAATTTTTTAAGTTATTCCCATTTAATGTACTTTATATAACTTAATATTTATAATTCTTATGTCATTTATTAATTGTGATAAGGGTAAATATGGAAGTAACTAATAAATTAAAATAGTTAAACTCATTTATTATTTGTTAATATAAAAATTTAGATACCTCGTAATGGACAATAAAAATGGGATGGATGGAATATAAAATAAATGATAAATGATAAACATATAATGTTTCTTACGAATATAAACGAATAAATGACTATCAATAGAAAACCGAAGGTTTATTAAGGGAAGATGGTAAGTTGCAGCGTATAATTGAGAAGTAGTCCATATTATGCAGCTTCCGGCCGTTAGATGCACATTTGACAGTTGCAATTTAATATAAAAAATTATTTCTTATTTTTAAAATTTTAAAGTATTAAATCGCAGCAGTTGAGCATGCATCCAGCTGTCGAAAATTGTATAACAAATACTGCTTGTCAGTCACGCGCATCAACTTCCCATATCGCATTACCAAGAGGTAATATTGTGCCTTATAAATTTATTATCTCAGCAAATCGAGGTGAACAGACATGCACAATGATTAATATTTTTACAACAAAACCCCGCCTCAAAAATTTCCTTTTATCCTCATTTTTTTAAAAAAAGTATTTAGCTAATTATCATATATATAAATCATAATAATAATAAAAAAAAAGAAAAAAAGTATTTAGTGGATGAAAGCTGAGAAACTCCGCGTTTGGATGAGGAACGCAAACCCAGGAGTGGGTCCCGTACTTACGTGGGACCCACTCCCACCCCTTTAAAAGCAGCTCGAAGCCCCCTCTGCTTTTTCCCACTTATCACAGTCCGATCAGTAAAAGTCACATTTTTTTTTTCCTTCTCTCAACAAAATAATAATAAAAGAGAAAAAAAGAAATAAATAAATCCCCTCTGGATTTCTTTACCCCCCTTTCTTCTCTGCTCAGTCTTTCTCTCTGATTAAAAGAAGTAAAGAATAAAAGTTTTCAAAGTGTTTGAGGAACCAAAAAACAAAAAGGGCATTGCTTTGTTTAGGCTCCAAATATGGGTTCAAAAATTAGAATGTTTTTGAGGATTTTATTATTATTATTATTATTTTGTTCTTCATTGGTGTCTCATTGTGTAGCCTCTGTATCATATGATAGCAGAGCAATTGTCATCAATGGCCAAAGGAAGATCCTTTTATCTGGATCTATTCACTACCCACGTAGCACCCCTGAGGTATATATATCTTTCTTTTTCCCAAATGTGTTTTTGGAATCATTTTTTTTGTGTTTTGTTACAGCATTACACCCTTTTTTTTTTTTTGAAATGCGAGATTTCTCTCGTTTATTTTCTTAAATGAGAAATCTTGGATTAGAAATGTCCTACTCCAGTTCTCATCTCTCTAGAAATTTGAGCAGAACTGTTGCCACAAATTTCTGAGTTGGAAATCTTCTATTCATTAGCATTTATTTGATTTATTTCTTTTTTCTACAAAAGTATGAAACCCTAATTAAGATTAGGAGAAAAGATACTGATTATTAAAATAATTTTAAGAAAATGTGTAGAAAGACTGGTGCTTGGAATTTTTTAACATATTGACTTTTATCATAGAAATGAATTTTTACAAAGACAGACAGACTGGTGTGAATGCTCTTAATATATATTATTGATTTTGGTAAATGGATATTTTTTTGTTTTTACAGATGTGGCCAGATCTTATTCAGAAGGCTAAAGAAGGGGGATTGGATGTTATCCAGACCTATGTTTTCTGGAATGGACATGAGCCTCAACCTGGAAAAGTAATTTATTTTCCATCCTTTTTTATTTTCGAAAAGAAGAATTTTATTGACATGGACTTTTATTTATATTTATGGCCAAGTAATAAATTTTTGTGCTTTTTATGTTTGTAGTACTATTTTGGGGGGAGATATGATTTGGTGAAATTTATTAAGACAGTCCAGCAAGCAGGTCTCTATGTTCATCTTAGGATTGGTCCCTATGTTTGTGCTGAATGGAATTTTGGGTAATTATTAAAGTTTTTTTTTTCTGGAAAATGATTTAAAAAATTGTGTTTCTGAGCACTTATATGTTTTTCCTGTATTTTTACATTTTTATTTCAGGGGATTTCCTGTTTGGCTGAAATATGTTCCTGGTATCAGTTTCAGGACAGACAATGGGCCCTTCAAGGTTGGGAATATGGGCTATGTTTCAATTTCTATTATTACTATTAAAATTCTAGGATTGTAAAAATACTAAATTTATATAGTATCTAAATGTACATCTTGAAGGCTCAAATGCAAAAGTTCACGACGAAGATTGTAAATATGATGAAAGCCGAGAGTCTATTCCAATCTCAAGGTGGTCCAATAATTCTATCTCAGGTAGTTTCCGAAACTCACCTTCAGTCCTTTCCATTTTCCGGTGAATTTCTACATATAGTTAAAATTGAAAAAATTGTATGAAACAGATTGAGAATGAATACGGGCCTATGGAATATGAATTGGGTACTCCGGGTAAAGCATACACCAAATGGGCTGCTCAAATGGCCGTGGCTCAAGGTACCGGTGTCCCATGGGTTATGTGCAAACAAGACGATGCTCCTGACCCCATTGTAAGTATATGCTTAATATGCATATATTGCATTACATTTCCATTTTGATTACATTGGTAAGGGTACATCAACTAAAATTTTCTTTCTAAAACGAAAAATGCATTAACTTCATAATCTACTTGTGTTTTCTTAAGAAATACTATCATTAATAATATTGTAATTCTAATACTTAGTCCGAGTTGCAATGAAATAGTGTAGTGTCTATTTTTTCGATGGGATAGCATCGTTCCTCCACATGGCTCAAGTTTTCTGTTTCCCGCACCTTTCAGTTATTGCTGTTTTTGTTTGTTGTACCGATGATGATGTTTCCTTGTTAGTTATAACTGTATCTGTTTCTGTTTCCTCGTTTTGAGAAGTATGATAGTGTTTGAATTATTAGACCAAGAGGGTATTTAATATTAAGTAAATCGTATAGACCTAGGTTCGGAAATAAATCCTTTTTCTGGTTATGATTGTGTTGTATTGGTTATATACCTAATAACAGTTCTTATCATACACAGATAAATGCTTGCAATGGTTTTTATTGCGATTACTTCTCTCCTAACAAAGCTTACAAACCCAAGATGTGGACCGAAGCATGGACCGGATGGTGAATACCCATTCTATCTTTTTGTTATCACATCATATATACTGCTATCTAAAGTAAATTCTATTTTCGACTTAATAATATGTTATGTAACTTGTCAGGTTTACTGAATTTGGGGGAGCAGTTCCCTATCGCCCTGCAGAGGATATAGCATTTTCAGTGGCAAGATTTGTACAAAAGGGTGGATCATTCATAAACTACTATATGGTGCGTATATTATTATTATTATTATTTGTTGTTGTTGTATTGCGTACACAAGAATCTAACCGTAAGTCAGTGTAGCTAAAATTTTTGTGGTTTTGCACTTGTAGTATCATGGAGGAACAAATTTTGGCAGGACAGCTGGTGGCCCTTTTATCGCGACTAGTTATGATTATGATGCTCCTCTTGATGAATATGGTAAGTGTTAAAGATTGCCAAATGTTTTCAAAGTTCTTATTCATACGTTTTAGTATATCAATTTGCTCGACGAATTCTTAATTGTTATTCTGCAATTTTTTATTATTGTTAAAAATTTGAAGAAGATATGGCGGGTGCGTAACAGGAATATACTACTGAGATCATAGCCTAGTTGTTACCATAAGCTGACCTCCACATCAGCAAGTTTTGTAGATAGGACATTTTTTTTTTTGTTGATAAGAGGCAACGTAAGTTTTACTAAAGAGTAACAGAAAGCTGATATTTGTAGTTTTTCGTCTATTGATTTTGCCATCAACAAAAAGAACATGTGAGCTTGTTTCTAGAACATCTAAATTCTAGAAGGCACAGCCATTTTCTACACAAAAGGCACATTTCTTTGTCGACACGTAGATATTTTGTTTTCCTTGCTATTTCTTCACCCTTGTCTTATGAGAAAACACGTTGTAGTTTTATGTATTTCAAGATCATAGATTCGTGAGTAAACTTTACGAGTGTTCATGTTCTCTTGTAGGGCTATTGAGGCAACCTAAATGGGGCCATTTGAAAGATCTCCATAGAGCAATAAAACTGTGTGAGCCAGCTCTGGTATCTTCAGATCCCACAACGATTTCTCTTGGAAACTATCAAGAGGTTAGACTAATCCCATTTTCTCCTCGAAAAATATTATTTCAGTTCAGTAGAAACTAAAGGAATGATAGGCTGTGTTTTCTAAGTTTCAGGTTTCTGTTTAAAGTTTCTTTTGTTTTGGATTTTTTGGAGAACATTGGAACTCGGTGCAACATGGTTGCTTTATTACTGTTTTCATGGGGACAGCATTCTTATAAGTTTCTTAAATTTGGTGCTTTCAGAAACAAATTACTCGAAAACCTGTTTCCGCAACTAAGTTTTGAAGCAAAATGTAACCAAATTAAATTCATTCTCCTTCTTTTGACTGTATTTGCAGGCCCATGTATTCAATGCAAAATCAGGGGCTTGTTCAGCATTCTTAGCAAACTACAACTCGAGGTCCTATGCAAAAGTCACTTTTGGAAACATGCATTACGATTTACCTCCTTGGTCGATCAGCATTCTTCCCGATTGCAAGCACACCGTTTTCAACACTGCAAGGGTGAGAAATTAAGGTTTTATTTTGTCTTTTCTTTCTAACGATGTATTGACGAAGAAGAAATATTGTATGTGCAGTTGGGAGCTCAAAGTGCTATCATGAAGATGACACCTGTGGTTTACGACGTAGGATTCTATTGGCATTCATATAATGAAGAGCCATTAGCCTCTTATGATGACAATACTTTTACAATGACGGGATTGTTGGAGCAAATAAATACTACGAGGGACGTTTCTGATTATTTATGGTACATGACAGAGTAAGTCTATATCTTAAATTCACATTTCTTAATTATTTTCATAGATGTAATGATTTTAAAAAGTGATTAATAATTTGTTTTTGCGTAATCTGTCATTTTCATTTGAACCTTCAGTGTGAAGATTGGTTCTAATGAAGGATTTTTGAGGAGTGGAAAGTACCCGGTTCTCACAGTCTTTTCAGCTGGGCATGCTCTACATGTTTTCATCAACGGCCAATTATCAGGTGCGCTGCTCGGGTTACGCATGGACATGTAGTTTTGGTGTTTCATGTTTCCAAAACTGTACTCTAAATTGAGAAGGACATATAACTTTTTTGCAGGAACTGCCTATGGAAGCTTAGATCACCCGAAATTAACTTTTAGTGAAGGTGTAAACCTTCGAGCTGGTGTAAACAAAATCGCGCTGCTGAGCATTGCTGTTGGTCTTCCGGTACGATCTGTTTCTCTGAATGTACGATGTGGTCAAATATTTAGGCATATTTTAAATCATTACTAAGCAGATTCGCCGCTAAAAAGGTTTTCTACCTGTACTTCTGAAATTGTGGAATTGATAAATCCCTTCTAAATTTACTAAACAAGCAGACCAGTAGTTCCTTTTTTTCTAATATTTAGTGGTAAACCAATATTAAGTTTTCTTTTTCTTTTTTTTTTTTTTCCCTTTCTTTATGGAAACAGAACATAGGTCCACATTTTGAGACGTGGAATGCGGGAGTTCTTGGTCCGGTTTCATTGGATGGTCTCAACGAGGGAAGGAGAGATCTATCTTGGCAAAAGTGGACTTACAAGGTATGTTGTATAGCTAATTCTTCTCGATAATTGCTCTCGTTTCTCTAATTGCTTAAGCTTTTACGCCTCTGATTAGATTGGCCTAAAAGGAGAACAATTGAGTCTTCATTCGCTTAGTGGAAGCTCCTCTGTTGAGTGGGTTGAAGGTTCTTTGGTTTCCCAAAAACAACCGCTCACGTGGTACAAGGTGAGTACTTAAACGTGAGTAAAAATTTGTGAAGTCTTGATGCTTTAGTCCTTAGACCTTGCGGTTGTGATTATTTCGTGTTTTTTATTTCAGAGTATTTTCAATGCCCCAGCTGGAGACGAGCCTTTGGCTTTGGATATGAGCAGTATGGGTAAAGGTCAAGTATGGATTAACGGCGAAAGTGTAGGACGACACTGGCCTGCATACAAAGCTACGGGTTCTTGTAGTACTTGTAGTTATGCCGGTTGGTTTGATGAGAAGAAATGCCTAAGTAAATGTGGAGAGCCTTCGCAAATATGGTAAGCTAATGAACTTTTGAAAACTTAAGTCGTTACCATACTAGTTTGATTTCACCACAAAAATGAAATAGAATAATTATGCATGGTATTATCAGGTATCATGTTCCTCGGTCTTGGCTTCGTCCTACTGGGAATTTGTTGGTCGTGTTTGAAGAGTTGGGAGGAAACCCGTATGAGATATCGTTGGTGAAACGAGAGATATACAGTGTATGCGCAGATATATACGAGTGGCAACCAAGTTTGGTGAATTATCAAATGCAAGCCTCTGGTAAAGTTAGCAAACCCCTTAGGCCTAAGGCCCACCTCTCGTGTGCTGCTGGTCAGAAGATGACTTCGATAAAGTTTGCTAGCTTTGGAACACCCGAAGGGGGCTGCGGAAGCTTCCGAGAGGGGAGTTGTCATGCTCATCACTCGTACGATGTCTTTGAAAAGGTATATTAAACATTGCAATCGATGCATTTATACTTGGAAACAGAAATATTTACATGCTTGGGCCAAACAGTTGTAAGTTTTTACAACTTGTATATATATCCTGACTTTGCTTTAGCGAAAACGCCAAGATTAATATTATGCAGTTCAAAAATTAGAATACCCAAAATCTTTTTGAAGTTTAACGGTATCTTATATTCATTGATTTGTATGCCGTCTTAGCTAAATAGTATGTTGGACATACAAGACCGATACTCGGGGAACTAAATGATCGATTTATTTATTTATTTATTTTTTTTTTTATGCAGTATTGCATCGGGCAACAATCATGCACGGTACCGGTAACACCAGAAGCATTTGGAGGGGATCCATGTCCCAATGTCATGAAGAAACTCTCAGTAGAAGCCATTTGCAGTTGATTTCGAAAACATACCACATATTCATACAAATTGAGAAGTATTTTTTTACCGCATCTGTTTCCGAAAAATCACAGGTACCATTTGTTTTGGCATTGCCAGGGTGAAGTCGTAGGGAATACGACACACCATTTGGTTCGAAGCCCATACAAAATTCTGATGATTATGAAGTCCTATGTACATATATGCATACAAGTTGTTATATATAAGAGCTTGGCAAGCACATTGAGATGTAGGAAATGTATCCATGTGCATAATACTGTTGTTTTAGTGTATTCTATGAGATGTAAGCTCTTGGCTTTCATTTGTTTGAATAAATTTTTTTGAGGAATGATATCCATTCCAAAAATCATGCATGGAATATACGTTTTTTTTTTTTTAACAATTTATGTACATGATTGTCAGTATAAAAATCATTTTCCCAGTAATTTATTAACGCTGCTTAACAACGCTTAACATTGGGGTTGTCTCTAATTTTAAGCCACTGCTCGGTACCGAGTCCTTACAAGTTACAACACAATCCTCTATCGTGTTAATGTAATTCAAGTATCGTAGTATAACAGATGGACAAAGATTGCATCTCAATCTGCGAAAAATTCCCTGCTTAATTTACGAGTTTAAATACAATTTAAAACACTCGGTTGTACATACTTATAGTACACTTGTGATCGTTCGTTGTGAAGTTGCAATGCAGCTACTTCCTCACGACGACTTCTATTTCCACCATACGTTAAAGCTAGATAGTTTGTCTTGTTTACTACTGCGATGAAAAATTAAATTATAAATTCCGCTGGAAAAACTAACTAAATCGTATTCTCCACTCCAGAAGTTTGAGAAGAAAAATTATTCTTAGTTTTTTACTCGTACATAATTGACTTGGGCATGATGAATTTGTTTTCACTTTTACACTCTTGTAATAAGATTGCTTTCTAAAACTGAAATTGCAATTTCTAAATTGAAGATGATCTAACACTGGCCAAGGTTCTGTATGATTTTTAAGGATATATCTAAAATATTTAAGTAGGGGTCTCAATGTTTAGATTGCTCCTTCAACAGTAAGAAAAAGAATATGCGTTAATCCCAAATGAGCTTTTTACCTTGACAAAAAATAATTAGAGTTTCAAGTAAATTATTGTAACGAGTTTCAAATTAGAAACAGCTATAACATGTTTTTAAGGTACGAGCCAAGAAAGTTTTTGTGGTAAATCATTATATTACATGTTTTAGGGTACGAGTCAAATTAGGAAAATCGCTATATCGCGTTTTCACATAAGATCTAAATTCATATTTATTATGAACGATCGTGATAATTCGAAACGTACAGTCATTAAATTAGAGAAACCACTCTAACGAGTTGTAATGAAGGAGCCAAATTGGCGAACGACTTTATTGATTTGAAAAATATAAAAAATTCCAAATGAGAAAAACCAAAAACAAAAACAAGAATTGAGAACCTTCCCACCACCAACACTTCATCTTTAGAACCTGCCACTTTTCCTTTTTGTTTTCTTTTCTATATGTCTTTTATTTTATATCTAGATAGAATCAAAATATTCTTTTCTTTTCGCAGCAAAAAAGAAAAGAATAAATTACACTTTGCACCATAAGGTTTCCGACTATTTCATAATACCCATAAGGTATCGGAAACTACATTTTCTCCCCAACCAAGGATAAAAGTTTGTTTTAATGTTTTCCATGAGCAGAGACGAAATTGCTCCTCCTTTTCCCCGGTTTTTCTTTTTTAATTTTGAATATGATACTTTTGTATAACGAAAAAGACCATCTTACCCTTCTATATTTGTAGGAAAGCTTGTATATTTGTAAATATGTATAATTATACAAAATAATTTATCTAAAAAACAATAAAATAAAAAAGTCGTACCACCATCCCAGCTAGCCACTCATTCCATAATGCGTACACTTAGGCGCCAATAATTTGGTGCTTGTTAGTGATTTTATTGACCAAGAAGGGCAAAGCATTTTTACATATCATACTGAGTATATTTATTATTCCATTTACGAATAGAAAGTTTATAAGACATAGGGTTATTTTGGGAATTTATGGATCAAATATGATAAATAAATTGACTCTCACTTTGCCCCCATAAACTTTGGTAGTAAAGTGCAATGGACATTAAAACCCAACCCCAAGGAGGGACAGTGCAAAGTAATAAATATCAGGGGTATTCTGTAATATTCAGAAACTTCATAGCGGAAAAAGTGTAATTTACCGAAACAAAAATCCTAAAATCCTTGTGCATCGGTGGATTTCTATCATCAATGGAGTTCAAAACCAGTTTCTCTCTCATCCTCTTCTCCACTCTCTCTCTAACTCTCTTCTCCATCATCATCTACTCTGTTTACAAGAGGCTTAATAAAACAGAGCACCAAATCAAAAACCCACTAACGCCCGAACCCGACCCGACCCACTTGACCCAATCCCCTCTCCTCCACTGGGCCGATTCGTTCGGGTCCGACCCGGTTGCAAATGGGTCGGGATCGGTTGATTTGGATAGTGAGAAAACAGAGCACCAAATCAAAAGCCCGTTAATCGTCAAACCGGAGCCGACCCATTTGCCCCAGTCCGATTCCCCAAATTGGGTTGATTCGATCGAGTCCGACGCGGTTATAAACGGGTCGGAATTGGATCCTGAGAGGATTAAGAAAACGGGGCACTTAATTATCATGAAGCCAGACCCGACCCATTCGGCATGGGTTGGGTTGTTCGGGTCGGACCCAGTTGAGGAGGGGTCGGATTGTGAGAAGAGGAAGAGGAAGAAGGGGAAGAAGAAAGAGGAGGAGGAGGGTTGTGTGTACCCATTTACGACATCGGCTAGTGTTACTCAGAGGAAGATTAAGCAGCAGTATGACCAGCTTATCAAGTCCCATGACTCCAAAGGCTTGACTATGGCTCAGGTTAGGGTTTCCAAATTTCAATTTTACTTTAAAAAATTTGGATTTTGTTTAAGTTTCACCTTGTTTTTTCCCTTGTTCTGGAATAATTTTGAATTTGAAATGAAATTTCTTTTTCTGTTTATATATATATATATATATATATATGGACAACTCAGTACATAAAGGTTCCGCATTGCGCATTGTGGATCTGGGAGGGAGCATTTTCCCTGTTTCCATGCCGATTGTTTTCAATTTGACGAACTCATGACTACAAATCACAATGGAGGCGTGTATGGCCTAACTTATAGAAATTCAAGCTGGGGCTGTAAGCACCACAAATATCAATCAGGATAGATTAATTATGGAGCTACTATAAAACATAAGTAGAAATGTGGATAATGTTTTGTCACTGATTAGGGCATTCCACCATATTTCCTATTTTTAACTCTCTAAATTTTAATATATATACTTCAAACTCTAAAATAGAGGTAGAAATTAGGATAATGTTTTGTCATTGATTAGGGCATTCCACCAGTTTACCTATTTTTAACTCTCTAAATTTTAATATATACACTTCAAACTCTAAAATAGAGGTAG
>MKEJ01045299.1:0-11092 GCA_001753735.1 Embelia ribes | reverse complement strand
ATTTATAAAAATATTTATTTAATAATAATATTTTGATTCTTAAAATCCTTCAAAAACCAAATATATTTCTCTTCCAGCCCCACCAACTAACTCTTTTTTGTTGCTCACTATGGAAATTACTTTTAGAGCATATATATACAAAAAACTACAAATCCATTAGAGCATATACAAAAAGCTACAAATTAATCCATTCCTTTGGAGATCAATCAGGATATTTGCGTATGATTAACTTGATATTTGCTTATGATTAACTTGATACTAATTTATAATATTTCTCTGATTATACTCTTTTAATCTATTTAAATACATATCACGTTTTAAGTCAAAAATTAAAAAAAAAAAACTTGCACTTAAATAGATTATAATAATATAGATATAATATTATTCCTACTTGTGACTTGTATGATTGTATCCAATCCTATTTTGGTCTCTGTCGTTTCTATTGTAACAATATCCAAATACTGAGTTTTAATTACAATTGCAATAACGGTGCGTTTGAGACAAATCTTCCTATTGAAAAAATCCATCTGTAAATGGACTTTGAAAAATTAAATTCTAGATAAGCACTTCCAACAAAAAAATAATATTTGGTGAAAACTATTTCAAAAGTACTTTGATAATTAGGAAGTTATTATTGGATGGTGGCTCATAGTTTTAAATTACAATATGTGTAAATTCAATTATAATTGTGCATTATAGTTTGACACAAAATTAATGACAAATAAATTCATTACTATTAAGCAATATGAAACTCACCCTAAAATTCAATATCAAGTTGAAATTGAAAGGAAAAAAAATAGTAAATCAGTAAACATACTTATTATCCCAACCAGTAAAAGTAATTGGGTTTAATTAAAAGTTGTATAAATATCTAAGACAAGAACTCCTATTAACAGGTAAAATAAAAAAAGTGACACATTAATAAAAAAAATATAACATATATCTTTATATATTATATATGTATACACATATACTATTTATATACAAATTTTCAATATATCATATTTTATATATAATATAAGTAGCATTTGGGGGGCACTACTAGAAATGCTTCCTGGATGTGGAAATTCATTTGCATAAATTTTGAATGTTTGATGAACATTTTTTTATAGACTTTTCAAAAAGTGTATTGTTTTTAAAATCTATTTATAGAAACCCAAATTAGTTACTTCTATAGAACCTCATTCAATGCATTTATAAAAATTTCAAAAAACATAAATATATATATTATTTGCACATATTTCTATATCATATAATATATATTTACATAATTATAAAATAACTATATATTTTAAATATATATAAATAATATATAGATTATATAATATGTATAGATAATATATTATTGTTAGACCTTGGGCAAACACAAGAGATGAGTGAATTGTGTGCTTTTAAGAACTTAATAAAAGGATCAAGTATTTTGAAATAAAATTGAACAAGTATGAAAATCAAGAAGTCCAAATCAATTTCTAAATAAATTAAACAATAACAAAGCTAAATTAATCTAATAAATAAAATAATCAACAGTTTAGGGATATGAAAGTGCACATTCGATTTTTATAGTGGTTCGGCCAAATATAATCCACGATCCCCTACGTCCATCATCTCAAGTCAAACCGTTTGACGTTCCGTTATCACAAACGAAACAATTACACAATTCCAATAAGCTTCTCAGGTGCTAATCATTCCACTTGAAACAACCCTTCTAGTATTTGAATATATCCTCATAATCACTCAATAAATAATCATAATGATTCACAAAGAATTACAACCACACTCACAAAGAGTAACAAAGTTTGGAAATGAAATATTACAACTTTTTTCTTATCTCTCAAAGATGTATGATTACAAAAATTAAGAACACTTTAGAGAGGGTTATCACACTAGAATGATATAAAAATTAAGCTTGGTGTGGCTTGATTTGGATTTCAATTGCTCATGAAAGTGAAAGTGGGTTTTGAGCTTTCTCTCTCTTGATTATGATTGATCTTGATGATTAGAGGATGAATCATTGTTCAATTATTGATGAAAACATTCAATTGATCCGATATTCATAGATCTTGATGATCAACTAGTCATTTCTAACCGTTAAAAATATGACCGTTATGCTTGAAATGCAACGTGTACTAGTACACCAAAATCCCCTATCGGTACACCAAGTTCTTGTACGCTCTGGAAGCCATTACATCTCTCTGTGTGCTGGTATACATCTGAGTAATGGCACACACCCATGAGTACTGGTACACATGTATTTTTTACACATTTTTGCGTCAAATTTGGTATTATTAAAACACAAAAGTTGTAGATATTTGAATTACCTTTCTATAAATGTAAGGTAAACTTTCATTGGACTTACAAGGTAGAAGATATGCCCATTTTACAAAATTGTATTGTTTTTGAACGCATGAATTGTTTTGCTTCATTTTGGCTCTTTTGCACTTTGAATTGGAATTTTATCAAAACATAAACTTGTAGATATTTGAATTATCTTTCTAGACATTTTTTGTAAATATCCATTGAGTTTATGAGTTAGGAGATATGGTCATTTTATCGAACTATTTTCCTTAAACTATGTCGTTTAGGCCTCTACTTTTTCAGGACTTGTTTTTCTTCAAGTTGTGTTGTATTGTATTGTATTTTAAGCTGGTAATAGACTCTGTATTTTCACGTAAACTTGCTCAAACACTACTCTCCTAATGACATAAATTAAAATTTATTTTTGACTCATTTTTCATCATCAAAATATATTTGATCAAAACTTGGGTCAACAAAAAGTAATTAAAATTTTTAGTCAAATATTCTTGAAAATAAATAAACTTATTTGTCCTATATGTTAAAAATATTTTATTAAACTTATTCATCTCATATTCTAAAATGCCACTATACCATAAATAATTAAGACAAATATAAAACTAATAATTTAAAAATAAGATCATTCTTCATACAACACATGGGTTACATGCTAATTATAATATAACAAATAATAAATATACAAAAATTTTAAATCAAGAAAATTTCTAAATATATTAAATTTAGTTAAAAAGTAATTTCAATTTTTTTCTCTTATTACAATTGTAAAAGTCGAATCACTACACTAATTAACTTAACTCTTTTTAACAATTCAAATTTCATATTAAAATTGGATGAGCATATATATTTTGCAATCGTTTTGAGTAACTCTTCACATGACTTTCAAATAAAATTCTTAGTAATAATTTTATTAATTGTTACTTAGTTATACTTAAAGTTGGAGGCGTGAAAATTTGGAGAATATTTTAATTAAAAGCAATGAAATTTGAGAATGAAGTTTTAATTTTTATCTTTTTTTTTTTTTATGATTATTAAACTTATACTACTTATTTTGAACTCAAAGTTATTCGTAAATGATGAAAATATATAAAATTAACAATATGATATATATATATATATATATATATATATTAATATAAGTTAGTTTTTTTATTATGTTAAATGTTGATATTTTCTCTTAATTTAAGTATTGTAGAATTTTAAATATAAGCAGAAACTATAGAAGGCATTAAATATATCATTTTTCTTAAATTTTAGGGGTCAAGTTTCAAAATTTGAAAACTAATAGTATTGTAAGTGAAATTACGGGAAAAAAAAAAATATGTTGAACCTATGAGTATCATTACTATTATCGGATGAGATATTAGATAAGTATTGATATATATTTTTTGTTAAATATAATATTATCCTTATTGGTCAAAATTATCAATTAAAATAGCTATAATTTTGTAATAGTAAGGGAAATATTTTCGAATTGTAAAATAAAAAAAAATTTAGTTGGCGTTCACACTTTTATAATAGAATTATATTATATACATATTTTACATTTAAATAAATAGTTATATATATATTAAAAAAATTTCAAGTCGAATTCGAATTGAGCCAGAACCTAAATACTTTTGTTTGCTCGATCTCGAGTTCAAACTCGATCAAAAGTTTATGGGCTCGAGTAGAGTTGTATTGTCTTCATGCAACTCTCCCCTATTTGCATCATCTCTCCCCTTTTAGCTCTCATGAATATTCTCACTAATTTCTTAAAGGGTAAATTACATTTTGCTCCCGAGGTTTCTGATAATTACAAAAAACCCCTGAATTGTCTTAAATAACACTATACCCCCTTGAATTTACTATTCTTCACACTTTGCCCCCAACGTTTTTGAGGCAGAGCGAAGTCAACTTATACACCAAAAATGACTTGTAATTTTCCCAAAATGCCCCTTAACCACAATATGTAATATGTCACCCAATATAATAATAAAATCACCAATATAACATCAAAGGTATATTAATTTATATTAAAAAGTGCTATTTATATTTTTTATCTATAAAATGATCAACACTCATCCCATCTTGGCTGGTAAGTGTAATAATTGTACAATACATATTATGTGTAGAATAAAAACATTATTTTTTATTATAATTTGTTTAAAAAAAAAAAGCCATGTTTGTATAACTATACATAAATATAAATATTTTCCTTAAATATATTGGCCTTATTTTAAACATTCTAAATACATTTAAAAATCAATTTAAAGAAGCTTATACATTCAGGGTAATTTTGGCTTTTAATGTGTAAGTCAAACTTGTGCTTATACGTGGGGGCAAACTGTAATATTTGATATCCATACAGGTATTCTTTAATTTTCAAAACCTTCATGGGGGCAAAGTGTAATATACCCTTTCTTAATTCTTGGTGCTTGTTCCTAAAATTGTTCTACAATAGTGTCTCCACATCATGCTTCGTTAATGGAGGGTGGTTTCTCACTTTTTAAACCAAAAAAAAAAAAAAAAAATGAGATGCAAAATGAGGCCAAAACACCCACCACAAAAATATAATATTGTTACAATTTTTATTATAAAATTTTATTTCTGTAACCGATATTTTGGTTCCTATTTCAAATTTATTTTTAAGTGAGACACCGCTCGTCCTTTGTTAGTATATACTCCCCAAAACATAAATAATAATTTTTCTTTACTTTTTTCTATCAAAACATAAATAATAATTTACTACGATAAATTCCAATGGTCACAATGAGGCACATCACCTAAAGGGCAAAGCAAATGCCAACCAATCATCTCACCTGTGGTCAAAACTACTCTATGCAAAAGCCCAAAATACCAAAAAACATAAAAGACACTTCCCACCAAGAAACTTCTCCCACCAAATGGCCATCACACAATTCTCCGACCACATATTCCAGCCAACGCCACCCATCCACGTAACCCTCCGGCGACGCATCCCGAACTTCTATCTTTCTCCTCCCAAACATACCGAAGCATGTAACTTGGTTCTCAAGAGACAGCAAAAGTGGGCCGTTAGATTGAGCTTGGTGGAGCAACCTCCTGTGAAATCAACCGTGGACATGAAGCGGCTGGTGGACTTCCTTTACGAGGACTTGCCGCACCTGTTCGATGAGCAGGGGATTGATCGGACAGCTTACGATGAGTGGGTTAAGTTCCGGGACCCGATCACCAAGTATGACTCCATTGGCGGGTATTTGCTAAATATTTCCCTCTTGAAGAAGCTCTTCTCACCTGACTTTGTGTTGCACTGGGTCAAACCGGTATGCTTTTCTTACACATTACACTATACACACATTGGGCCGTTGCGGGTCAAGATTTTCTGCTTTTAAGCAATTTGGTTGAAAGATTTTTTTGCTATTTTGACTTTAAAAGCTGTAAAGTTTAAACTGTATAAATTTCTTTTCTTTTCTTTTTTTTCCCTTCCTCACCCAATTAAACTAGACTAAGGTTCAAAACTAGATGCCAGTTACTGAAGGGGCTAATCTTGATATGATTTCATTAAGCTTTATATGCCTTCGTTTTGTATGTAGATGAGGAGTTGATGATTTCGGCTAACAACAACACTCTTTCGCATTTTGTCTGTATTAAAAACTGATTTAGGCTTTATAGACAGGACCTTACGAGATCACAACAAGATGGACTATGGTCATGAAATTCGTTCTTCTTCCATGGAAACCCGGACTTGTTTTCACCGGGACTTCGGTTATGGGCATCAATCCAGAAACGGAGAAGTTTAATAGCCACGAGGTAACATTTCCTTCGGTGTAAACTAAAAACAAATTTTCGCATTACAGCAAGTAAATGTGTTTGTTTTTCCTTTCTTATGTTTAAACTTTATCTGTACCTCTGGCCTCTATTGTCCAGGACTATTGGGACTCTATAAAGAACAACAGCTACTTTTCTACTGAAGGTCTATTTGATGTAATAAAACAGGTATTTTCATAAATTTAACTAATTCTCACCTGCTTGTTAGTATCGTTTATTATAAAGTGGGCTAATGGTTATGCAGTTACGAATTTATAAGACTCCGGATTTGGAAACGCCCAAGTACCAGATCCTGAAGAGAACTGCAAACTATGAGGTTCGATAAATATTTCGTTCATTTATGGAGAAGTTATTTTTGCTGTGAACTTTAGTATTAAACTCGTAATACCTCTAAGCACATTTTTACAGGTAAGAAAGTATTCCCCTTTCATTGTCGTTGAAACAGACGGTGACAAGCTATCGGGGTCAACCGGATTCAATTCAGTCGCTGGGTTAGTTGCTTTCGGTTCTTTGAGCTGCACATCATTTTTTCTAGTTTTCTGATATTGATTCTTTTTTGACGAAAAAATATGATTTCTTTGCATATTTTAACTGATAAGTGTAAACCTCTTTTCTAGGTATATCTTTGGAAAGAACTCTAAACAAGAGAAGATACCAATGACTACTCCAGTCTTTACCCAGAAACACGACCCTGAAGTATCCAAAATTTCCATCCAAATAGTTCTTCCGTCCGAGAAAGAAATGGCCAGGTGTTGTACTAACCAATCTATTTCTTGCAATAAAATTTTAAGTTTTGGTTGACCTGACTAGTTAAGCGGTCTTCGCTTAGTCCACTAGAATGAGCAAATTTATATATTTATCAGTTTACCGGATCCCAACGATGAATCGATCAAATTGAGGAGAGTGGAAGTTGGCATAGCTGCAGCATTGAAGTTTAGTGGGAAGCCAACTGAGGATATCGTAACCGAGAGAGAGAGAGAACTTCGTTCTAGTCTTATTAGGGATGGGCTCCGGCCTAAGACTGGCTGTTTGCTAGCTCGCTATAATGACCCAGGCCGAACATGGAGCTTTATGATGGTATGATCTATTAGTCCTTCGTTTTCTTTGGCTTTTAGGTGTATTACTTCTCTATTTTAGAAAGTTTGGAATTCTTAAAATTAATGTAAGTTTATCTGTAATGTGCAGAGGAATGAAGTGCTCATATGGCTTGAAGACTTCTCGTTGGACTAGTGTTTGTTATCCAGTCTCTTCCACATCGTCACTGGCACTCAATTTTCTAGGTAATCACCACAACAGTTCAATTTCGGCTAAACTCGAGTTTTACGAGTGATACATACGCTGGGTAGTACTTGCCGAGATGATGTAGAGAAATAACCCACCGCTATAGAATTTACCAACATAAAGCAATTAGATTACTGGTTTATGCGTATGATGGACTTTGTTTTGTTTAAATTCGAGTTTACTTAAAGGTGTTGAGAACAATGATTTCTTAAGAGAGAAAAAGAAAAAAAGTTGGAAGGCAAGTGTGATAGATTTAGGTGGAATTTTAAGAATACACGTTTTGTTCATGTTTGGAGCTTGAGTTGTCTCATAAAGGAGAAGAGCTTGTTTAATTTTTCATAACTTGCAAACATAAATGTTGAACGTCCTTTGTGGGATCATTGTCAAACATCTTTCAGCCGGTATCAAATACAATGTTAAAAGATGATCCATAAAGTTATGTGCTAACCTAGTTAGAATCAAGGAATTAACGACCATTATTCGATGTTACGGGGGATTACCTCAAGCCGCCCACCACAACAATAGCCCAATATCTCACATAGGAAAAAGCTTGGTTACATAAGCACATCACCAGACTTGCTACACACAAAGGCACGCCCGTAAAACCAACTTTAAAGACACAAAAAAAAACTTTGCTCGTAGAGACAAGGATATGCTTAAAAATTGTCATATTTAACTGCACTACTCCCTTCAACTCTTTGGGTGTTTTAAGATTAACAGCCAGCTTAAAATCAAGGATTCAACCAAAAGTTTTTGATGTCACTAGATATTAAGTCAAGCGTACCACAAGGATATCCTAAAATCTAAGATCACAAAGAGCTTAATTCCACGAGTGCATCCCGGCACACGCAAAAAAACACATCCAGAAAACAAACTTAAGAGAACCAAAACATACTACGCAGAGACAAAGATAAGCTAGAAAGTTAAAAACTACTCTGCCCTTTTAAATCTACTCCTTTGTTTTGTTAATGAGTGACTTGTGAATATGAGGGATTACCCCACCACCAGCTATGGTCCCTTTGATGAGGGTGTCAAGTTCTTCATCTCCACGGATAGCGAGCTGCAAATGCCTAGGGGAGATACGTTTCACTTTCAGATCCTTGCTTGCGTTGCCAGCTAACTCCAACACCTCAGCGGTTAGATATTCCAGTATAGCAGCTGTATATACAGCAGCTGTGGCTCCCACTCTCCCGTGCGCGGTTGTCCTAGATTTTAGTATTCGGTGGATCCGGCCAACTGGAAACTGCACATGCACCATATAACTATTCAACCAATCTATAAATAAATTGTATCAAAAGCTAAAAAACAACTAAAAACATTGTGGTGCAGTTGATCGACGATGGTCAAGAGTAACTGAACCTGGGAGATGCCAAATTCAATTGAATGATAAATCATATGATAGCTTATGACTATGTGGAGAGTACAGCATCTAGAAAACCTAATCATCGTACACAAATGTGTAAAACACTGCGACCTAAAGTTTTTCAAGTAGAAAAGTCAAATTCAGATAATTTACACTACAGAATATTTTCCTTGAGCACTGCTAGCTTTTTAAAGCTTAAGCCCGGCTGTCAATGATCGTTTCTTCTTCTTTTTTCCCTGAGGTCAGTTATGATTGTAAAGGAAGTAACATGTGACAAGGCTCTCTTGAATAAAGAAGCATGTTAAATGAACCAATATGCGACCGTAATGCCACAACAGGTTGAAAGTGGTTATCGCCGGTGACTTGACCCAGTCACATCACTCACCTTCAGTCGCAAATGAAAACTTACAAGTACGAATCTCAGGTTGACATATCATTTTGTACTGATATCCATTTGAATGTCTCCTCTTAATCATAGTCTGAAATGACAAGGGCGAAACACTCCAAGCTCACATTATACAACGGGAACAACCAACTCTTTTAGAGGAAAAACTTTTAACAACCGTACATAGCCTCCTAAAAACTAAACTAACCGCCCGATATGGAGTAGGCCACAACTTTCTTTTCTTCAACAATCATCAATAATCCATGCACGAATTGAGCATAAGATGGGGAATTGAGTTCTACACAATGACGGGGAAAGATTTTTTCCCTGCAAGCAGCCTAGGATAAATACCACAAGTGCATAGGCTGTAATCCCCACATGCATAATATAAACTTATGTCACATGTATCATGCAATTAAATGCGGCATTAGGGGTAGAAACTCCACTGCAGTGTATTGAGAATATACTCTTGATATAAACAGGCATGTGTGCTTAAATATAATGCACTTGGAGGCAGCAAGGTTTTGGCACTATCATTAACCAGTCTCAAGAACTCTAAAATTCAATTATTGGTTTCAGTACACATGAAACTGATGGGACAAATGGGACTCTTATACCATTTAATTTTAACTCCTCACACCCAACTTTTTGCCGTCAATTCAATTTTAAATTAGTTCTGATGATTCGCTTAAAACAATCCTTTCCATCAGAACCACTAGATCCAAAAATGTTTACATATTTCACTGATCCCTCATACCCTATTAACATTCCTTCAAGGGTTTCAGTACACGTGAAACTGACGGGATTCCAATACACATTTAATTTCATCCCCTTCACACACACTTTTTGTCATTAAATCAATTTTAAATTTTTTCCAATGGTTCTGGATTAAAACATTCTCTTATATCAAAACCGTCGAATCTTATTTAAAATTGATCAAAAGGCAAAGTACGTTTCTGAGTAGCTCCAATTAAACTTGTATTGGAAGGCCATTTTATTTTGCATATCAAAGTTGCTTCATGTTACGCATCCTGGAAAATCATATTGGTTTGTTTAAAACCCTATGAATTAGGTCCAAGCACGCCTCTATTGCAACATGGGGTCCCGTGTTTGTATCTTGTAAAGAAACTATCTAGAGATATGGAGACAGAAGTAAGCCTACATACCGAACCTACTAGGTTTTTCTCCACATATACATGCATACTATATCCTTGTAAGGGAAAAAAACCATGATCACAAATTTTATACCCAAACTTGGTAACACGATTAAAAACTTGATAAATCAATCAATCAATCGAAGCCCTAATCAACCTACAATCAATACAAACCATAGCCTCTTTACATCTAGGTCATTAATTATGCACGCAAGATATACACATAAAAGCAACGCGGAATCAAAATACGTATAAACAATTGAATATAGATAGGGATCGAGAGAGAGAGAGAGAGAGAGGACCTGGAGGCCGGCGCGGGAGGAGCGAGAGATGGGAGTCTTCTTGGTATCCTTGTCCTTGCTGGATGGGGTTTTCCCCATTATCAATCCCTTCGCCCCTTTTCCTGACATTTTTCTCTACACCTGAAACCTTTCTGCTGAATCCCACCCAGAGAGAGACGGAGAGAGAGAGACAGAGGCGAAAGAGGGACTCTTCGTATAAATAGCCTCCGACTTCGTGGGTATGACCTCTCCCATCTTTTTTTTTTCCTCTATAAATTTACATAATTATTCAACAACATATTTTAAAAAATAAAATAAAATATATTAATATAATAAAAAATAAATTTATCCTCATTTCATATTTGAAAATATAAGTTTGATATTTTTATTATATTTAAATATTAAATAGTTATAATTTAAATATTCAGAAAAAATAAATTTGCAATAATTTGTGAACGAGAAGAGTAGTATTTAAATGATTACCTTTTTAAACTTGGTTTATTTGTTATTTTAGTCCGAATAAGCTTAA
>MKEJ01045290.1:0-18885 GCA_001753735.1 Embelia ribes | reverse complement strand
TGGAAGTCATGAGTTTGGTCATAAGACCACTAGGTCAACCCCTTGGGGTTGATCGCATCGAGTTAACAAAGTTAACGAGTTCAAATTCTGTACTTTTTCTGTATGTGCAATTGTGTGCTGTTTTAAAAAATAAAAAAATCTTTATGTTGTTTTTTAAAATAATTAATGTGATAAATTTAATGAATTTATAAAAATTGCGGCAGTATTTTTTTTTTTAAAAAATTGCATTGGTTTATACAAATAATATAAAATTTTGGGTTGCATTAGTTTATACAAATAATATAAAATTGTACTAATCATTTTGGAAAAAAAATAAATTTTTTTTACTAATGGTACCAAACTGTACATATAGAAAAAGTACAGAATTTCAACTAAAAGTTAACAAACTAAGCTTGCATGTAAATTTCATATGCTTTCAATGGCAATTAGGTTGGGCTGTCGGAACTCAACTCACGGTTAACCCAAACTAAATACATTTGGGTTGTTTTGGGTTGGGGTATAAAATAAATATGAATTGATTTTTTGTTCTAATCTAAATCTATTAACTGAGTTGTATATTGGTTTGGGTTGGATTGATTTTGGGTTAATATTAGATTGAATGTAGTGGATTTGGAAGGGTAAGTATTTCTTTTCAAAAATTTTTATAGAAAATATAATTTCAAAAAAATATTTAATCTTTTCAAAAAATTTAAAAAAAAAAATTTTCTTAGAGTTATTTTATTAAAAATGTAATTTTTTTAAAAATCCAAAAATATTTTTTAAGAAATACTATTTTTTCAAAAATATTTTTTTTTGAAGCAAATTAAAAGTTTTTTCAATTTTTTTTTTGAAAAAAATAAGTTTTTGAATAAAATTTTATTTCCTAGAAAAGTAGTATTTATTTATTTATTTATAAAAGACATTTAAAAAAAATTAGTTTTTCAAATTAATTGTATAAAAATGTAAAAAATTATACATATTTTGGGTTGGGTTGGGTTGGGTTGGGTTGGGTTGGGTTGTGATTGGGTTTTGGTTTATTTCAGTTGTGGGTTGGATTAGGTTCAGGTTGCAAGTATTGTGGGTTTGATTTGGTTTGAGTTAGGTATTTGGAATTTGGGTTGGGTTTGGGTTAATTGATTGTTGCTTTTGTTAGGTTGGTTTCACCCAATTGCCATCGGCGATAGGTGATGACCGTGGGGTGACATGTAGAGGAAGCTTTCTAACCGTAAAAAAAAAACGTTCCTCAAATTGGAACTTGGCCTCCAAACATTTTTGTATAGGATCTATGCTATAAGATGTATATGGTTCTCGTTTTGAGGGGGGAAAAAATGGAAACAATATTGAAAACCAGAAGCTATTATCAATTAGCCAAAGCTCTGCATTGCCGCAGGAATTGCCAAATTTCCTGAAGCAAAAAGATAATCCACACGTCCTCCCAAAGGATTTAGACAAAAGCAGAATGTAAAAAGCAATGCTACAATTCCAAACATTATCATCTCTATTATGGCCTTTAAGTTTAAACCATCATAAATTTGGAGGTCCGACAGAAATTTGGTTGACTCGAAAAAGACAACTAGCAAAAATACATAAAAAGCAAATTTAACTGTAAATTCTTCACCATCAGCAGTTCCCAAGTACGAAAATGATCCCCATCAGTTGAAAAAATACCTAAGCTTTGCACCATAAAAGTAAAGCTGCCCTTCCCAAATTCAAGACTGGCCGAGAATTAGCAAAGCAGCCTTGAAACACATTCTTTGAAAGGAGACAAGCCTCAAGTCATAAGAATCCCTGTGATGCAAGAGAACAAGAATTAGTCGAATCAACAACATATGCCTCTGTTCTTTTATGTGAATTTCTATAACAGGGTACCAGAACCAGTTCATTAATCAAACCAAAAGCAGATATATAGTCACCAGAAGGAACAAGAAACCAGCTGCCACACACTGGCACACACAAAAACATATTTTATGTGTTGTATTTATATGTAAACAAAATACACTGCTCTTTTTCAAGAAAAATATCTAGATAAGGGTTTCAGAACCAGTCCAATAATCAAATCAAAAGCAAGCGCAGCCTTTCTAAATGGGGAAGAAACTAGCATCCACATAATTGACACGCATAGGAACCAAATACCATGATGAATTAATTTGATCGAGTTCACAAGAAAACAAAGCTAGACTCATATATAGGAGCTAAATGAACTCACATGAAATTGGAAACTTTTTTAATCAAAATGAAGCAATTCAATCTCATTGCTAGTAGACACTTAGGAATTATCATCAATAACATCCTTCTATCTGAAACAAAACTTTAAAGGCAACCCAAGCACAAAGCCACACATTCTTGGGTCAGGGATACATTTGCTTGTGAAAATGCTATTTCCAGGGTTCAATCATTTGACCATCAGGTTGCAACTTGCAACATACAACCTTAGCCAATTATTTTATTGCTTGATTTTGTTAAAAGAGCAACTGGGGCTAGACAGCTTCTTTTTGGTTATGTATATATTGTGCTTATCATGTTGTACTTCATATCATCCATTACGACATATATAAGTTACGGCACTCATGCTTGCAGGATGTAGAGCTGGCAAGTATATCTGCCTCTATTCAAGTATCTTCACACTACGAGTCCAATCAAGCCAGTTACAACTGTAACATAGACAAACAGCAGCAATATGCTCGATTGGCAATGATTGTGAAGAAAAAGAACTTGAATTCCCTGAACCAGTCAGGGGGTGTAAAAGGATTTGCAGCGGCTGTGGGTATTGATTTGGAGAAAGGTCTGCCGAGCAATGCGGATAATGTTCTTCCTTGCCGATCAGTAATATTATCACCACATTCTGAGACAGGGCCTTTGCACAATGAATTCATTAGTCTACTCAAGAACACTTGCAACAACTACCTATTATTTCTGATCCTGTTGTGTGCAATTCTGTTACTTATCCTAGGGATTAAAGAGGAAGGCTGGGAAACTGGGTGGTATCAGGGGATCCTGATATTTCTTTCCATCCTTGTCTGCATAACAGCTTCTTTAACTCTCGAATATTGGTTCTTATGGCGCGGGTCAAAGATGAAGAGTATATCAAACAATAGAGAAGTATACCTCGACGTTTTAAGAGGAGGGCAACAGTGTAAGATATCCATTTCTAAAGTTGTATTGGGTGATATTGTCTGCTTGAATGTAGGCAGTAAAGTTCCTGCTGACGGATTGTTTGTAAGTGGAGAATCCTTGAGACTTGATGAAGAATCACAATCCACCATCAATGATCAAAACCCATTTTTATTCTCTGGTGCAAATGTGATTCATGGGAAGGGGAACATGATTGTTACATCTATCAGTGAGGAGATGAGTGAAGTCACAAGTCCTCCGACCAAAAAGACCTCACTTCAGCTGCAAGTAGATCGGTTGAACACTTGGACGCAAATCGTTGCACTCCTAATCACTAATTTTCTTGTCCTAGTGACTTTACTTAGGTTTACTTTTGATAAGGAAAATGATCATCCAGGATCTCCGGATGTGAAAAAGAAACCAGCTGCTATGATGGAATTTATGAATGGTGTTAAAAAAATCATCACAACCAGCAGCAGACTTCGGATATTCACGTCGTCGCTCACCATGATCTTACTGGGGTTTGCAGAAGGTATGCCTTTTATTGTGACTCTTGCCATTGGCTACTGGAATAAAAAGGCAATAACGGACAAGGCCATAACTCAAGATTTCATGGCCTGTCTAACAGCAGGTTCAGTCACAGCCATCTGCACCGACATACTGGCTGGGCTAACAATAAGCCATGTGGAGCTCGACATGTACATTGGGCAGGAATTAATCAATGATGAATCTAAAATAGACCCACATGTTCGTGAAGCTCTATGCGATGGAATTGGGACATTGCTTTTAAGATTGCAGAGACCTGTGTCATTGATGGAGCATGCGCTCTTAACTTGGGCTCCCGTAAATTTGGGACTGGAGACCAAAGGGTACAGCATTTTTTATGAAAAAGAACTCGTCTCCCATGAAGCATCTAGAGTATTGACAAGTAAGGACAAAGTCAATCAGGATAATCTTGACTCCCACTGGAATGGACATGTAACAAATATATTGTCTCAGTGCTCTCGCTATTATGACAGTACAGGGACAATAAAGGCCTTCAATGGAAGGGACAAAAAGGATCTGGAGGAAGTTATTGAAAATGCACAGGTCAAATATCTGAAATCCATCGCATTTGGGTACAAGCAAGCCAATACTCGGACTTTTGAAGGTACAGATTTGGTCTTGATTGGATGGCTAGGTCTAAAACATCCATTCAGGAGACCAATGAAAGCTCTCACCGAAGCTGGAGTTGCCATCAAAATGGTGTCAAAATATGGTGTGGAAGAGCTTAAATCCATCGCACTTCAATGGGGACTCGACATACCAAACTCGGATTCGGACCATACGGTGATTCTTGGTGATCAATTTCGGACATATACTCATGAACAGAGGAAAGAAATGGTAGATCGAATTTGTATAATGGGACATGCGCTTCCTTCTGATGAACTTCTGATGGTGGAATGCTTGAAGGAAAAAGCTCACACAGTAGTAATGGTGGGAGTGACATCAGATGACATGCAATCAAATGTAGAAGCAGATGTGGGGATCACAATGGGAGAATGCAGCACTGAAGCAGTCAGTGATAGTTCTAAAATTGTTATTTCACGAGGTGATTTTAGCACCTTGTTGGCAATCGTGAAGTTTGGACGGTGCGCACGTGAAAACATTCAGAGTTTCATACGAGTCGAGCTCACTATGACCATCGCATGGTTACTGATAAACATAATCACCACAAACTGTTTTGGTGATTCCCCTATAACTGGGGTTCAGTTTTTCTGGATATGCCTCATTGAGTCCTTTATTGGTGGCCCGGGTCTCCTAACAGTTTCACCCAATGATGTAATAATGAAGAAGTCACCGGAAAGAGGAAGTGTGAGCCTTTTAACAAGAACCATGTGGAGAAGCATAATCGCAGAAGCTTTATACCAGACTGCAGTTCTGGTTACCTTCCAGTATAAAGGGCGAGTTATACTAGGCATTAGTACAAAGGTCGCTACAACAATGATCTTCAATAGTTTTGTCCTCTGCCAGGTCTTTAACTGGTTCAATGCACGAAATATGAAGGAGAAGAATGTAATATTGGAGATAAATCGTAGCTGCTGGTTTTGGGTAACTATTTGTGTTACTTTGGTTTTGCAGGAGACATATATAGAGATGGCACATATTTTCACTAAAAATGCCAGGTTGAACATTCGGCAATGGGCTGTGTGTTTTCTGATTGGAGGAGCTTCTTGCATGATAGATTGGTTCAATAAGTGCATTTCCGATCTTGCTAAGCACTGTTGCATCACTGTGTCCACTAGTATGAGCAGGACTGCTTCCTAAAAATCACTCTCATCTCTTGGCCTTCCACTCATTGATGATGTTCAAGGGTAACTACTTGTAGTTTTTCATTCGCAAATTTGTTTTATTTGTATTTTTCATTCCAGAAAATGCATTGTTCTGAGCTGATGCTTTCCTAAAACATTACTAGGAACTTTTGAAGGGTGGATAAAAGTTAACTATTTGTATTTTCCATTCATTGATGATGTTCAACGGTAACTTTTGATTCGGCATCTATGGTTCCATTTTGGCCCCACAATTGAGGTTTCTTTGTGTTACTTTGTCTCAGCCTTGTTCGTGGAGTGGGGTTTGTGAAGGGAGGAGAGTGAAAGGGAGCCAAGTAGTGGAAGATTTATTCTTTTTTTTTTTTTATGTATATATATTTATGTGTATACAATACAAGGAAACAAAGTCTGTTATCTGTTTAGACAGTTCAGTACAAAGTGCCTTGAACCTGAACTTTTACTGCAGTACAATGACACTTCACTCCATTCTTCCTTATAACTATGTGATGATGTATACCCAAGGTTATCTTAACGTGTTTTGTGCACCTATCGTTTTTTATGATTTTGTGTATCGTCTCATTTCGTCTCATATATCGTAAGTATTTTAAGCAAATATGAAAACACAAATATTAATTAGAGAAACATAAATATAGCATAGAAGTACAAAATAGACATAAAATAGCATAAGAACACAAATATCATATCAACCATTGTAAAATGTAGAACACAAATATCATATCAACCATTGTAAAATGTTATACATTGGGTATTTTTTTATATCAATTGTTACCATTTAAATATTAAACAAAAGAGACGAGAAATATTAGTACAACCGAAATTACCAAAGACCTAGACCCTTTATATTAAGTGACCTTGTCCACCTTACCTTTCATGTCTGACCACTTTTCAACCCCAAATTCAATTAGGCTCAAATTTATCAATCTAAGATTCATATTAGATATCATTTTGATTTTTAGTTTCTTCAATTTAATTAGCACTGAGTTCAACCGAATAATGAATTGATTCCTCTCTTCTTCTCAATAATTGATTCCTAAATAAGTTAGGTTGTTTGATTCAATTTTTGATATGGAAGTGTCGACTTACTTCCTTAATTGTTAATTTCTAGTTTTAATTTTAATTTTTACTTGTAAAGCTTGGTGTATATATATCGGCGATACATGTCCGATATATGTTACATCTCATTTCGTAAAAGACAGACGTGCATCGACCGATATCCGATCAAAATAGAGACAGAGCAACGAAACACATAGAAACTTTCCGAGATGCATCGTATCGTACAAACGTATCGTGTCTCGTAAGAGATCGACAATCATGGTTATATTAACTAGATGTTAAAGCAGCACCGGCCACATTGGGCAGTTCTTTTTCGAAGGTTATCCAATGTACCCAGTTTCTGCAAAAGCTTATAGAATTATAAACCATTACCCATTCCTTTATTCTTAATGATATAGCGTGTTAAACAGTTAATTTGTATGCATGCCTTACAACTGATGGGTTTCATCTCTCTTTTGCTTTTCACTAGTTTTTTCTTGTTCCAAACATTGGATTTAAGATTTTTTGTGATTTAACCTTTTCTTTCTGTAACAATGAAATTGTTGTAGATATCACAATTGAATATGCATGAGACATAGAAACTTGAACTTCTTTCTTTATATACTTGTAAACCCCTTCTTAAATATATCACGTGCTCCCCAATGGTTCCTTGAACTTTATCACACTAGCAATCAACCTCCTTAACGTTCCATACGCAAAACACTCCCTCTGATCCCTCACTTGGTAAAATCTCAATATATACTCCCATGATTAAAAACAGAGATTGGCTGTTGGATATCTAGAGACCCTAGCTTCCTCCATTTGTGTTCTCTGCCAAAGAATACTAATCAGGTAAAGTAACAGAGATGTTGTCGATATCGTTTGAGCTCAGAGATCTTTGTGACATTGCAGTTATGTTGAAGAGGTATTGTTGATGAGCTATAGGTTAAGATTGTTAGATTTTTTAGGTAGTTGTTGGCAAGAAACATTACCCATTTCCTGCGGCCTCTATATTTTTTGGAGGTTTCCCAGTGTCTTTGCTCATAGCAGTTCTCATACTATCACAATTTTTTACTCATTTTTGTGATTATGTTCTTGATATCTGCCCTGCCTGCATCTATTTTTCTGGGTTGTTTCATTATTCTGTTGGATGACTTTATTCTTTTCTTCTTTCCAGTGCTAAAGATGAGAAGGAAGTTGCTCTTCGTGTAAAAGAATTGAATGCCCCTAGTTTCTTCCCAGCAATGATCTCTCTTTGGATTTCTGATTCTTTCGAGAGGAAGGATATGGATAGAGATAGCTTGGCCATTCTACTAACCAACCTGTCGAAATCTCGGGATTCACTTTTAAATCACGATCATCTAATCAAAGGGTAAGATGATTATATAGTTGTAGATGTGTGAAGTGAATTAAAATCCATTTCCCTTTTCTGTTTGACCCGGCAATGCCATATTTATTTTGTTCAGGTTTGAGTCGGTTCTTTCTACCTTGGAAGATGCTGTAACTGACGCACCAAAAGCAGGCGAGTTCCTTGGTCGGATCTTTGCGAAAATTGTAGTTGAAGATGTGATTCCTTTTCCGGAAATTGGGCAACTGATTTACGATGGTGGGATAGAACATGGAAGTCTTGTGGAGGTTGGCCTAGCAGCTGAAGTAGTTGGGACCATTTTGGAAATTGTTGAGTCGGAGAAAGGCGAATCCTTCTTAAATGAGATTCGTACAAACTCGGAGTCAAAGCTAGAAAGGTTCCGACCGCCAAATTCAAATAAACCATTGAGATTAGGTAAGTTTATTTAGAGAATAGAGATGCTCATTGTACCTAGTTTAGGTTAAATTTATGGTTAGTGCTTCTTCTAGGAGTACTATTTTTTCAATTCGAAAAAAGTACTTTTCTGTGGGGGTGGGTGGGGTTTATTACATATGTGGGGATGGTTCTTCATGTGAATTATATTATTTCTTTAGCATTAACTGAAAAAGGTTCTTTGGGCATCAGATTACAGGGCTCCTATTTCCTGAAAGTCATGCTATCGAACTGGAAATTCATACAAAAAATACAATAATGATGCGGCTGTGGTGTTATAGTAATAACACAGTACCGGAAATACCTGTCGCATCATTTGGTATCGATCCTGTATGAATATCTGGTTTTATAAGACAATATCCACTTAATGCTTGGATTTGTGCTTTGTTTTGTCTATTTCAAAATGGGTAATACAAGACATTATTAATCATCTTCAAATGTCTATTGTTAGCTAAAACGCCATTCCATGTTAAATATTCAACCTTTTGCTTTTTCACGGGTTGAAAGCTGTGCAAAATCCGTATAGAATGGTATCATCGACATTGGTTAAATGATGGTCCCTATTGATGGTGGTTGTGTGAAGTGAGATGGTATTTTGTCTCTCATTGTCAAAGAGAACATAGGTCATACTTGGTTGCATCACATTCCCATGAATTTTTCTAGCAAAATGAAATGCAAGACAGCACATTGATATTCTGATACCCTCTCCTTGCTCAACAGAGCACATTAATATTCTAATACCCTCTCCTTGCTCAACAGACTCCTCTTTTAATATATACTCCAATGAGTGCTTAGATTACAATTATGCATATTTGGGACAATTGTTATGAATCAAATTCCTAGTGCTAATAAATTTATAAAGTAAATCAATCACAAAAAAGTTTATAAAACTTTGTACCTACATCATAATCAACATATAATGTTTGCAACAGAATGTATTCCGCTCCCCTCAACAGGGAAAAAACTAGGGAAAAAAAAAAAAAGAAATTAAGAATGCCAGGCCTCGAACGATCATGCAGGAAGAGGGAAATAGATAAGTTAAGCACCATCTCAGTAAACTTGAGCAGATCTGTCTTGAATTGCAAGCATGGACAATGATAAGCTTGATAAATGAAAAATTACAATGAGAACGGTTTTGTATACACATCGAATGGCTGACATGCAGTCAACTGCGGTTCCTGCCATGAAGAAAAAACAAAAACACATGAAAAGAAGAGCAAGTCATTGAAAACATTCATTCGCATTTCTCAGGTACAACACAGAGACAATTGGAGCCAGAAATCGAAAAAATTTTTTTACTGGGTTTTCTAAAATTATGGGGCAAGCTGTAACCTCTTACCAAACCTTTGGCTCCGCCACTCAAACATACATGTTATCATGAATGCATATACCCTGCAAAATATGTAATTTATCGACGGAGCAATTGCAATCAATATGTTGAGGGCCACCGTAACCTTCCCAAAAGTAGAAAAGGGGTGTTGTGAATTCATGGTTCTTTAGAATCAACCAAGAAATGGGATTTCCTGGTTATTCTCAATCTCCTTTTTAGATAAACTCAAAAGATAGACTCATCATGGCAGGGCAATATTAATTTTCCATCTCGCTATATGATCAGCCTGCCAAATTTAACTTAACACGACTATATATAAGCTCAAACTCCCAAAAGAATGTGATTTGAGTTAAAATAGTCAGACCTAATCAGAAAACCATATGATGAAACGAGTGATCAAAAAAGTCATTTATGAGCAATTCAGCATGCACAGAGACTAGGAAAACCCAACACGTAAGATATATCAGGGTAAATTATGAGATTGACTAGCATTATCTTACACGCAATGAAACAGGCAGACACACTTGCTAGATGAAAGATCAAGTCATTGCTATGAGATGGACTAGCAATGAGCTGCACCCGAGGGTGTAGGTCATTGGGGGCTAATTTTTATAATTCCAAGCTGAGATCTAAGGAAATTATGTATCAACAAAAGCAAATTAAGTTGAGGAAGCAACGCCAACTGCCCTTGGTCAAACTACGAAATGTTAAACTGGTGTCTATTATGGTATTTAAGCAACTAATATTAATTAGCAAAACATGAAAATAAGAAGAAATAGAGATTACCTGTCTTAAACCACCACTCAAACTTCCTCCTGTCACAAGCATGGTGAGAACAGAGGTTACCATGCCACCCCCAAGGTCATTGTTTCCTACATTTCGGAGGGCAGCGCGCATAGAACTAAGTACGCTCCCATACGTAGTGGCGTGCCCACGCTCAATGGCTTGGATGAAACAAAAAGTCATCGCACCAGTTGAAGTGATTTTAGAGAGTGCCTGTTGCGTATACATGGGAAGAGTTAAAGTTAGCTTGTATATTTCCCTATATATAGAGGATGAAATGCTTTCGGGTATCGAAAACTTAATTTCTTAAGTGAAAAATCACTTACAGATGTATCAGCAGATGTTTGGTCGTCATCACAACCACTAAAAGAAATAACTTCACCCCCATTTGTTCCTTTCCAGATACCTGATCGAGGGCGATGATCCTCCCACACATACTGCCCGCTCCTGTTTTTGAAATTGAAAATACATTATTAACTGAGCAAAGATGTAGTTGAAAGTAAACCTGACTTGTGTATCTGAAGGAAAAAGAAAAATGACTCGTGTTACAGACAATTAGAGATGAAGTTTACTGGGTTTCTGCAGCAAAAACAGTTGCAAGTCGAATATAGCTTGACGTGCATGTGGGAAACACAAATTTGTACTATGTCGAGGAGGGAAAAAGGAGGAGCTAATGAAAGACTCCCATTATAGTAAAATCAAATTGAGAAACAGTTGCCCCACAATGGATGTAAGATAATTGTAAAAGAAGAATGAAAGTATTATCACATAAGTATGTAAAAAGAAATGGTGTTCGAGGAAAGGAAATTTTGGAATCAAATACATGGTGTGAATCTAACACATGTAATTCATAGTAGTAGATTAACTAAAAATAATCCATCACAACAACTGGGCTAATTTGAGTATCCAGAATAGTTTAAATATTGTAATCTAGAACTCACCTGCTCATTCTGCAAAGGAACGGTAAATCGAGCACGGTCCCACTATGACAAGCATCTATTATGGCGTGGAGCTTAACGCCATGGGGAAGAGGCCTAACAATTGTAGCATTAATTTCATCATCAACAAGCATGCCCTGAGTTTCGAAGTCCAGAGGACATAAAGTTTCATCATAACCATCTACTTCATCACCGTTATAATCCCTTTGCCGTGAACCATGACCAGAAAAATGAAACAACAAGGAGTCTCCCGGTTGGCAGCCTTGTAAAAGCCAAAATAACGCCATTCTCATATTTTGTTTAGTTGGAAGCCTATGGGGATCAGTTTCTTCCTCTGTCCATGTGAAAAAATATAATAAGTAAACTGATACATGTTTTATGACAAAGTATACAAATGGTTCAAAACATCATAAAAAAGGCCTTTCTACTTGAACAGAATAACTCGAGACTTGTTCAACATTTAAATTAGATGGGAAGCAAGAATTCTCCAATCTAAGAAACCTTCAAGTTTTAACAAATTGAATTCATCCAAAGATTTCATGCTATAGCTTAGTTACAGAGGAAGTAAGGAGCTCAACATAAGTATGCAAATAATTGATAATATTTTAGGGTTCTGCAGTAGCATCTTTTTTCTTCAGGTCGGACACAATTGAAAGTTGAAACGTTGTCTAATAATAGTGTAATTAAATATGCACTTGTAACCAAATGGGAATACTAGCTATTTGTCGAAAGGAAGATAAGTTTCCTTAAACCTAGTAATATAGCATTTGAAGGCAACTCTAGAAGAGAAGGTCCCTATAAGTGAAAACAGGAGCATGATTTAGTTACCAGATTGTAGAGAAACATAAAAACCTTTATTCAATCAACTACAATAAGAATGGGAAGAAAGCAGCAGAAATAGCCGTACGAGAAAGTAATTGTCCCAACTATCTTGATTAGAAAACAAGAAGCTTATGTCCTCTCATATAACTGTGAAAAGCTATTGGATCTGCTCAATCTGAGGAACCGAGCAAAGCTTTAACATTTAATATTCTTAAACTCAAAACATTCCATAAAAAAAAAAAAGAATTTACATAACATTTTCTTTCTCCGGCTTACGAGTGGAGATACTACTCAAAAAGCAAAATCCCACAGCAGTTCTTTCTATTTGTTATTAATTCAGCCGGATCAGTCTTTCTTCACTTATTAATATATTGGTATTATTGGGCTATACCGCTTCACTTAATCTCTCTTTCCCAATATTCATTCTTAAAACTCACACCGAAACATCTAAGCTGTCACAATGCTACCCAAACCCTAGCACACAAAACATTAGGTGATAGATTATAATCACAGGCCAATACAATACCTAACTACAATTCGATCAATATCTAACCTACAGAAACCAATATAACACACACACACACACACACACACATGTATTTTACATAAATATCAAACTACACCCAAAAAAACAAAATTGATGATCACAGGACAATTCAACGGCATTTAGATTAGCTACAGAATGCCAAAAAAATTTCAGAACCACATGTACATGTGTGGAGAAACATATTGCATAAAAATTCAACAGATATTTAATCGAAACACAGAAGCATATCACGTTGGGTTAACGTGAATCTTCCTACGGCACTCATTCCAATTTAAGGCAACTTGCTCATGTATTTTTCTAACAAATTTCTGTATTACTTGCATCCACCTACCTTTCCTTTTGTTTCCAATTCTCTGTTTCTAACTTATTCACTCATAAGCCAACTTATAACAAGTTGAAATCACCTTACTCTATTACATCTAATTCTCAATTGAAGCCACTCCAAATTTCTTCATGTTTAATCGTACATTTCCTAATCTTCCCATACATCCAACTCATATGCATCTCTGCTAAACTAATAGGACTTGTTTGATTGCGGCTTTGAAGCTCCAACTTTTCTACTTTTTCGCTTAAAAACTAAAGTGGATGCCAAACTGGGCTTTCAGCTGATTTGTCCTAAATATAAGCATCCACTTTTTTCCCTTGGACAGAAAAAGCAACCTTTTTTTTTGCTAAACAGCGGCAAACAAACGAACCCTAAAAAACACAAATACACACACGCACATACATATGTGCCAAAAAACCAAATTCATACATGAATTTAGACATAGCTTATACCTGTGAGCATGAGAATGGAAGCTTCTGGAAACTGAAACTTGTTAATAAGCATATACTTCATACACTTTGCATCATTAATACACCCCTTGAGCTCGTGCCTCGAGCACCTGTATGATATCCCGCATATCACCGCCCTCTTCTTCCCGTGCGCCGACGGCGGCGGCACCGGCGGAGCGTGGCCGTACGGCGACGGTGGAGGAGGCGCGTGGGAGGCGGCTGGGGCGATCGGAGCGGCGCGTGGGTCGGCTATGTGGGTGACGGCTTGGCATATGGCGCAGCGGATGGATGGGGCCCCCGGAGGCAACTGCAGCGGCGTGCGGCAGCCGGAGCAGTTGACGAGTCCAAAAACAATTTACATGATTATGTATATATATATATATATATATATATATGTATGTATGTATGTATGTAAAGGAGTTGAATTAGGGAGGGTTTGGAGGAGTTAGGTTGGATGGACGCGGAGAGAGAGGGAGAGAGAGAGAGAGAGAGAGAGAGAGATGGGGACGCCGGGACTTATGTAGGGATCAAAACAATTTGTCAGCATAAATCAATGCAACTCATATCAAATTGTATCTAATCAAATAAATTAGAGTGTTATAATATAGGATTAAACCGTATCGATTCAGGATAAATATGGAATTGGCCTGAATCGGATTTGGTTTGATTTGAATCGATTTTTTACCAAATGCCAAATAAAATGCATAATAAAAAAAATTATATTACAATATTCTTTTAGCTATTCCAGTATCAAAAAATCAACATAAAAAAAAAAAAACAAACAAACATCAAACATCAAAACACGATTCTAGTTCTAAATTAATAGAATAAACATTTGATTGTTATAATATATCATTAACAGGATAAATTTTAAATTATTTTCTAAAAAAATTCCTAATAAAATATATTTTTATCAAAAAAATATATTATTATCATAATGATAATAGCACTACCAGAATAAAACTACAATAAAATTATAAAAATCAAATCTAAATTATTAGAATAAAGTCTCAATGAAATTAACAACTTCAGAAAAATTAGCAAGTATAATAAAATTAGTAGAAAATATCACATTATGATCATATATAAATTAGCAAATATGACATTTGCTATGAAACTATATTTTTTTTTCCAAAAATTTATATAAATCACATTATTAACAAAATAAAACCTAATAAAATTATCAAAATAAAACTATAATAAAATTAATATATTATTTTCAGAATAAAAAATTTTACATTGATGAATGGTGATTATCAAAATAAAGCTATAACCTTGTAGGAATGACATTTTTTTTTGTGTGTATGAGAGGAAGAGGGACGGGGATAGAGAGTAAACTTTTTTTTTTATTTTTGTGTGAGAGAGATACATACTGGTTCGGTGCACCGATTTAATGTCCAGTCCTATTCATTATCATGTTAAATATTGTCTTTGGTATTTTGGTGAGATCAAATTATTTGCAAGCATTCGCTAACACTTTTTGTTTTTATATTTTTTTTTTTGCAGTGAAGTGATTTATTATTGTTTAAAAAAAATTTGAAGGAAAATCATACCAATTATATCATAAATTCAAATTCAAAATATACTGTTCGAATTTTATAAACATATTAAGTAAATTGCACTAGATAAAATATGGACCGTTTTCATGATCATTATTATAGTTGAATATGATATATTTTTTTTCATAAGATTTTGTAAATTGAAATGTAATTTTTTTATTTCTATGTCGAGGAAATAACCAAGGAAATGTAAGTACCATTCTTACAAACCCTAATCATGCATTGTGTGAAAAATGAGGCTTCTCATTATTTTTTTCTTACTGGCAAACGTTGACATACTTGGCAAGTGAATTTACAAAAAGTTTTTATTAAATAAAATATTATATATTAACATAAGAGATAAAATTAAAAAATTATTTTAGATATTTTTTATTAAAAATAAAAAGGTTGTGAATATTATCGAATAAGATACCATACTAACATAAATAGTTGACTACAAAACAAATCACTATATACATTTTATTACCATATTGCACTTTTCACTCATTATAAAAAAAGAAAAAAAAAAAATTATTCAAATTATATTGTGTATATATAAGGCACTATTGTTTTCTTATTTTCTTTTATATAAGAATTTTTTTTATATTATTTATGTAATATAAGACAAATTCTATTGTAACTAAAAATTAATATTTAATTATAATATACATGAGTAAAATATCTTATGTATTTTTATGAAGTATATTGAGATTAAAGAATAAAAATGTGATGACAATTAATTTTAAAAAATTAATCACTAGAAGATGTAATGAGATTATTTTGATACTTATTCTCTTTAATAGGTGTTGATAATATAAATGTATAAAAAATAATTAATTGACATTTTGATCAAATAATCTTGGAGCTAAGATTGGATTTATAAGTTTTGTGCTTGTGAAATATATTCATTTCTTTGTGCAGTTGTATAATCAATTGAGACTATCCTGTTTATATAGGCACTAGATGGACATCACGTGTGTTCCACGTGATATTTTTTAAGATACTAAGTGGTGAGTATATGTGTTGCATGTCATATTTTAATATAAGGTTTTATTTTTTAAAAATAATATTATTTCTTCAAATGCTTTATCTATTTACCGAGTTAAACCCTGATAGTGATATTTGTTATTGACATTTAGTATAAATTTACTTTTCTCATAAATTTGTGGGGAAAAAATTGGATCTTAATTACTCATTAGTTATCATAATTTAAATCATATTTTCAATTTATCTCTAAATGATAGAAAAATCTTATTATAATCCATGAAATCAATTATTGTACTCAAAATTTGAAAGTTTAAAAATCAAATATAAAAAATACTTATCATAAAAAAAAAACAAATTTTGTTACAAAGATACAAATTAAATAAATTGTAGGACCGCTATTATAACATAAATAGCCAACGATTCTACAACTATTATGATATTTCATAAAGAATAATATTTTTTTATTTACTTTTACTTGTCCTCTGCCATAACTTACAATTACCAAGTTTCATATCTCTCATAATCAACCAAGTTGAGTTTTATTTTTCAAATTATGATTGTAGCATTTGCAATTATCATACTTGCACATCGAAAATCGATAATTCTAGTTCCATATAAAATTTTGTACAATTAATCAACAATTTATGTAAATAAATAAAAAACATGAATAACCCATTAGATAAAATTTATAATTCTAAAACTCATTTACAATTATACAACGTTATTATAAGATCACTATATCTCATTAATATAAAAGTTGAATTTTTCTCTCATTTACTTTCGCTCTAGTTGCGACACGTGAATAGATAGTTTATTTAGCTAGCTCCTGCAAATTGTTTCGATACATATAATCACGTCAATATATTCATAAATATAATATAATCTAATCTACTATAATATTTTTCAAAATCTAACTAATTTAGTATCTTAATCTTTTTACATAAATATATGCATTAACTGTTCTGATGTTTAAGAGAAAATCAAGGACCCTCCAATGAGACATATCAAATTATCACTATTTATTTTTGAAAAATACGCCAACTCCATATTTATCAAATAAAAAAATAATTAAAATCTATAAGAGAGACATATATATATATATATATATATATTACTTAATCGGGACATAATTTATTAAAAAATATTAACATAATAGAATTGCTCTAAATATTTTTAAATATAAAACGATAAAGAATTAATTAAATTTAAAATTAATTCAAAATTTTAGTTTTGTTTTCCTAAAAACAATTTTTTTTTTTGTTCAATGCATTGAAAATATTTTATTAAACTTTTTTTATCTCATACTCTTAAAATGTTATTATGTCATAAACTAGTTAAGAAAAATATAAACTAATAATTTACATTTTCATACAACTCGTACAACTTGTAGACTGCATGCTAGTAATAATATAACAAAAAATAAGTATACAAATTTTTTAAATCAAGAAAAATTTTAAATATATTAAATTAGTCTAAAAGTAATCTCAAACATTTTATCCTATTGTAATAGTGACAGTCAAGTCATGATACTAATGAGCCTAATTCCTTATGGCAATCTAATTTTGATATTGAAATTGGATCAAATAATCCATTATATATTCATTTTGAACAACTCATTATTTGCCTTTTAAGTTAAACTCTTAATAATACTTATAGTAATTGTTATTCAATTATACTTAAAAGGTGGAAGTTACATGCGCGTAAGAATTTATAGAATGTTCCAATTAAAATTAGTTAATTTTGAGAGTGAAATTTTAACTTTTATCATTTTTTTTATGATCATTAAAATTGTAGTCCTTATTTTTAATTTAATGTACTTTATAAGTGATAAAAATATATAAAGTAATCAATATGTTATTTATTTTGGTGTAAGTTAGTTTTTTTATATGATATTTAATGTTGATATTATCTTCTATTTTGAATATTATAAGATTTTAAATAAGATCAAACACTATAAAATGTATTAAATGTATCATTTTTCTTAAACTTTGAGGGTTAAGTTTGTCAAAATTTCAAATTTCAATAACTATTACTACTGTAAGTAAAACTATGGAGATAAAAAAAATTATTGTTGAAAATATGGGGACCATTGCCATAATAATCCCTAACAATATCTTTTAAAATCGGAAATTTAAATAAATTGTGATATATATTTTGTTAATTACATTATTATCCTTATTTGGTTCAAATTATTAACTAAATTAGTTATAATTTTGCAATAGTGATAGGGGTGTTTTTGGATTGTAAAATAGAGAAAAGTTTAGAGGTATTCACACTTTTAGAATAGAGTTAGATTAGTTTTTACATAAAAGTAAGAGTTGAATTATATAATAACTAACATGTCTTAAATATATATTGAAAATAATACACTGTTGAGATATTATTAAATAAGTATTGAATATAATTCATATTATTGTAATCTATTTAAATATGTACTAATTTAATAGTCACTAACTTAAATTGTAACGTCTCAGAAATTCCAAGTTAATTTTTTACATTGTAATTATATTATACAGCTCGATATAATATTATAAATATGTAGTATGATGTGATGGTAATAGTTTCAATTTCTATCGGGGTTCAACTTTTCCGGTAAGGTTGCTGGGTTCGGGGCAGCACCCCAAAGAAAATTTTGATTGGGAAGTTGTTAATGAGAATGTGTAGTGGTATAAAAATGTGTCGGAAAGTGTCGTAAGAGTGTGAGAATTGAAGTTGTGGCGAAGAGTTGTTGAAGTGGAGATGTGAAGTAGAAATTAGTGCCGATGTACCGTTACACTCGACGGGTGTAACATTACACTCCAATCTCAGGAAGCCAGTGAGTGGCCTTACACCAAAGGTATAAATGCTAGGCAAGGGGGAGTACCATTACACCAAAGTGGAGTAACAGTACAACAGTGGTGTACCGGTATACCA
>MKEJ01045270.1:0-33216 GCA_001753735.1 Embelia ribes | reverse complement strand
CAAAAGTTGAAGTATAAAAAAAATTCACATATTATATTAACTTTTAGGTCAATATCTTGCGAATTGTTCATAACATCAAGAAAAATATTAAAGCTAAATATGTGGTCATATAAAAGTTTGTACATAATCCAGTCGGTACGCATGCATATCATTAATTATTAAGTATAATCAATACGGAGTAATTTTGTTTTATTATTAGCATGAATAATAATTTTAACCAAAATAATAGTGAGAGTGACAAAGTTCCGTGTTGAAATGGAAGGATCTGAAACTTAAAAAGTTTTTATGATCAGGCTGTTTTTCTTCTTCTTTTTTATTATTATTATATTATCTTATATATATATATATTATAAAAGGTTATTTTCATGGAAACTTAAGACAGCCGACACTTTTGTCATAAACGATTTCTTATCAAATTTTATGTTTTGAATAATTGTTAATTCATAAACCTTTGCTGGACCGTTCATGGCTAGGTGTCTAGTACCTACACAACACCCTTCCTGTTAATATTTAAGAAAACTATAAAAAGAGGAATTTAATATAGCTGGCACTAGAATTTTCAGTGGCTAGAGAGCACTCGAGACGAGTATTATAGATAATCAAACTCGATTTAATCCAAAGAACCCTATTTGAGGTCAACTCGCGTTTAAATACAAGTTCCTGAGTTTGAATTTGGCTGGGTTCGATATGATAAGACTCGAACCCGGTTTGAGTCAAGCTCGAATACATTTTCTCTTCTTAAAATATATATGTATATATGCACATATACATCAACATACTTAAACAGTTAAAACTCTACTGAAACTCTATATAACAAAAATATGTTTGAACTCAACTCATTTGATGCTTGAATCAAACTCAAGTCGAGTAATTATCGAGTCGAGCTAGTCCCAAGAAGCTTGCCTCGCAGCACCACTCCGACGCTGCATATTTATCATTTAAAAACATTTTTTTAATCATTGTATTTGACAAAGCAAATTTTTATTCAAGTCTCATCACAATCATGAAGACTACAAATGAAGTAAATAAGTTCAACTTTCTGACGGTCACATATTTTCCTTTGCCGTTTTCCATTTACTTTATATCCACTGAACCACTTTGATCTCATTAAAGAAAAGAATTACATTTTGGTAGCGCAAAAGATAAAATCTAGAGTATAATTTGATTTAGTGATATATTGACATTTCTTCTAAACACATTAAATTGCTGCTACTAATTATTTTTCATTTTCCCGTTTCGGATGGGAAGGTGGAGCAGAGGTACCGACAGTACCACCACCAGATGCAGATAGTAATCTCCTGGTTCGAACGAGCAACTGGTATCGGCTCTGCAAAAACCTACACGGATCTGGCACTTCAAACGATTTCAAAACAATTCCGGTGCTTAAAAGATGCGATCTCAAGCCAGATCCGAGCTTCGAGCAAGAGCCTAGGAGAAGAAGACCCCATCGGTGGTAGCAAAAGCGAGGGCTCGCGGCTTAAATTTGTAGATCATCAGATTAGGCAACAAAAGGCTTTGCAACAGCTGGGGATGATGCAGCCCAATGCTTGGAGGCCTCAGAGGGGATTGCCAGAGAGAGCTGTTTCTGTTCTTCGTGCTTGGTTATTCGAGCACTTCCTCCACCCGTAAGAATTCCTAAAACAATCCTAAAAATTGATCCCGAAATCAGTTTTCCTCGTCACGCTTTTGAAACTTTAAAGCTCCACTATAAGACGTGCCTGCAAAATGACTAAGAAAATTTTGAACAAATGTGCCAGTTCTAGAAACTTACATCTAGCTGTTTTTCATGGTTTCACAAAAATAAATCTTTCTACAAAATGAAGAAGCGAGACTAGGAATGTTTCCAAAAAGTTGCATTTTGTTCATTGTAAACCACTGAAACTGAAAACCGCAACCAAATGCACCTTTTAAGTACCTGTGTTTTTACCAGTTGAATGTTTCTGCATGTTTAGGTACCCCAAGGATTCTGACAAGGTCATGTTGGCAAAACAAACAGGCCTTTCCAGGAGCCAGGTATCTGATAGATTCGTTAAGTTCCCTACTGCTTTCCATATATCATTTTAGAATTCTCATGTTGAAGTGCCTTGTTGTACCATTAGGTCTCTAACTGGTTCATCAATGCTCGTGTTCGCCTTTGGAAGCCAATGGTAGAGGAAATGTACATGGAAGAAGTCAAGGAACAAGAACACAATGGATCTGACGACAAAACGGCCAAAAGTGAAAACAATAATGAAGATTCCGCTTCAAAAATTAACACTGTTCAACAGAAAACTCCAGCAACAGAAAACCAGAACATGAATTTCAAATCCACAGTGGACCTGCCCACAAGCCAGAATTCCCCCACTGTGATATCAACTTCACCATCTCCAACCGGAGTTAACATTCGAAACCCACCCGGTTTCACTCTTATCAATTCACCAGATATGGGAACCATCGCACAAGCAAGTCCAAAGAAACAGAGAAACACTGAATTTTTGCAGTCCCCAAACAATTATCTATCTAATGAACAAATTTCCATGAAATTTGGCGATGAGAGGCATAACAGAGAGAGCTTCACACTAATGGGAAGCCCGACTAATTTTATCGGAGGTTTTGGGGCTTATCCCATTGGCGAAATCGGAAGATTTGGCGCTGAACAATTTCCTACGGCATATTCTGGCAATGGGGTTGCACTTACTCTTGGTCTTCCACATAGTGAAAACCTCTCTCTTTCGGGCGCCCATCAAAGTTTTCTCCAAAACCAAAACATGCAAATGGGGAGAAGATATGAAATCGGCGAACCAGATGAGTTTGCTACCATTAATTCCTCAAACCCTTCTCATTCTTCGGTTGCTTATGAGAGCATCAACATACAGAACCGGAAGAGGTTCGTAGCTCAGTTATTGCCGGATTTTGTGGCCTGAAGAATTAACCAATGAAACTAAGAACTGAGTGGGAACAGCGCACGATGCTGTAGAGATGGAAGAAGATTATACGTAGTATAGGTATATACATTTGCACAGAACCATTTGAGTTCTTATAGATAGGAAACTATAGCATATGGTTTGAGGATTGTATATTGTTTTTGTTACTACTGCAGGTAAATTAGATGTACTGTTGTAATAATACGAAACATTGGTAATTTTGGGGGTATACAAATTATTGTTATGAGGTGGTGTCTAATGCATCAACTGAAAACGCTATCACAAATTTCGGGATGATTTATTTCAACAATCCAGAAATTGTCAACTTGAAAGCCTAGTATGAAGTGCCTAACTTGCTACCTTCACCGAAAAGATAATTACATATCGGGACCAATGTGAAGACAAACAATAGAACTAACCAAACATCCTCGTAGTTACCTTCTTGTTTCAATACATAAACGTGATTGGCAAGATTGTGGCCGTAATGCGAGTCCTCGAATGTGATGCGGCTGAAAAGAGCTATTTTTATCCAAACATAAACTGGCTACTTAAGATCAGCATTTTATTCCACAAGCTTTTGTTCCTTTTTCCTAATTCATACTAACTTATAATTGTATCTTAGTAGCTGAAAGCCGGTAACTTGACAACTTAGGTTTCCCATCATTATGGTGTCAAGCACTTAAGCTGTTTCTTAAGCACATCCTCTGAAGATGAGGATGTCTTAACAACAATCACAAAAATAGAGGGGCAACTTTTGTCAATGAATGCCTTTTAAGTCTAAGCCACATGGGTGAATTCTCAACGGGATTATGGAAGATGATTTGTTGTGGCAAGAACAACAATAAAACGGACGAGATTTTCGAACCAAGTTAACACACTCTTAACACATTTTCGCACTGCAGACCTTATCTCATTATCGGCTGCTAGTAGAGGGGCATCATCATCTTCAGAAAGTATGTATCCAAGCTGTTGCCGTGAAGATTATTTTAATCAGAATTGAAGAGCAGGGTGATGCTGTGGAAAACGAAGAGCTGAGGAAAAACACTTAATTTTTTGGCAATCAGCTGAGAGAAAACACTGCTAATTGCCGAAGTATTTGACTGGCAATGGCTTCTTCTTGGATTCTACTTCTTCCGATTCTCATAAAGGGACTGCTTCTATACAAGCCACAGAAGCAGAAATGATAAAATGGGGAAACTGAGTGTTTCTAACACCATGACAGATGCCGAACTACTGAGCCATCCATAAGGATATGTCAGATAAACAGTCAGCAAAATATGTATTTTATAAGCACATCGGAGTGGCAGCATATCTAATCATCATGCCCGTGTTTGTAACCTTGCCAACATCATTAGTTGATCGATCACCATCTTATTTTTTTTCTTTTTTTTAACGAGGCCAAACTTATTGCGGTAAATGAAGTATTAAAAAGTGACACGGATCCCATCACTGTAAAGCTCGTCTTTCTTAGGTTCCTGACATTCCCCATCACTGGCACTATCTCTTTATGTTCGAGTCATCATCTACAAATTCTATTTTAAGAAGGAACAGCTTGAATATATTCATTGTGTAAAGTATATAGACACCAAAGGTGTGACACAATATCAAAATCATAAGTAATTCTAAAAACTATCAATCTATCCCCCAGAGACTAATCCTGAATGAAAAGAAAATGACATGAAAAATAATAGTGACATAATTACCAAGCAAAACGGCTCCCAACACCATCAAGAAATTGATCAGTATGCCAGCCCTTGGACTGCAGCTCAGACAAGAACGAGGAGAACACCCCATTCATTTTCTCATAAGCCTGTTCTAACACAATCTCACTTGGTTCTTGTTGAGACTTGTCCACATCAGCAGCAAACGCAGTGATAAGCCACCCCCTCAATGCATCCTCCCCTGTAGCATTGTGCTCCAACACCAGATTGGTTAATTTATTTTTATGAACTAATATAAATTTCTCTTCGGGGAAAAGACTCTTCAGCTGTTGAAGCTTCGAAGGCTTAACAACTTGGTGAAGGGTCCTCCCAACTTTCACACTTCCAGCGTCTTCGATAAGTCTCCCAGGGAATAGGAGATCTTCTTGGTATCTCAGATCAGCAGGGCTTGATACTTTTCCCCTCTTGACAAAATCTGCAACTATCATTGCAGTTCTCTGTGGATTCAATGTATTGACAGGAGCTGCTCGCATCTCTTCAACTACACTGTAGACGTGTACGATGGAAAGTAGAGGTCCAACGATCAACTTTCCTTGTATTGATGAACAAACGGTAGATGCTAACTGGATTCCTACTCCTAATCCAATGACATTAAAGAGAGTGGATATAGCCTCCCCTTTAGCAAACAAGTCACTCAGGTTCCCTTCTTTGGCAAATGAAGAATATATTGGCAGCCTTGTTGCTCTTGCTGCAACAACTGCCATTCCCTTGGCGAAATTTCCGAGGCCTGCCATTTCAAGAAATAATTGAGGACATAAAGGAGAAACAACTTCCAAACCAGTGCCTAGATCGTAGAGCACATCAGCGAGAATTCTCCATCGTTTTGGCTCTGAATCCATTCTTGCTCCCAAATTGCTACATATGAGCTTTCCTAAGTGCTGCATACCATCCTTTAATATCCAACTAACTACAGTGGCTTGTGCAGGGGTTGGTCTCAATCCCGCAGCAAAGAGAAGTGACTGAGTCGACAAAACTGATAATGCTGCACTTGAGAAGTGTTGCATAGCACGAAACTGTGTATATCTTAGATACCCCTCATTCACACTATATGGATAACCAGAAGGGAAAAACTGATTTAGGAACGACTCGACCATCCTATGATGAATTGGTCTTGAATCATTGATCAACTTCACTGATAGTTGACCGTTAGGATCGAACTGATAACGGCGAGAGACAGCATCAGAGGTCTCTATCCAGTACAGCGGGCCTCTATGGAGCTGTGGTGCAACTTCCACTTCTTTTCTTTTCCTCATTATCTTGCCCAGCAGTAAGTCCATGGACGGAGGGGAAAGGAGAGAGATGACCGCCAATCGATCACCAACTTGACTGGCACCTTTGTCCTGGAAAATAGAACACAAATGATAATCCTAAGCATCTCTAAGAACAACTATGGAAACTAACATGTGCAAGGAAAACTATGTATCACGTGGTTCTGGGATATGTGATGTAATGCTTGAGAAGCGAAATCAAGATAGCAAATCTACATAATAAAAATCTTTAGTTCCCACTACCCTAAAAATACTTTTTCCCATAACTGTATGAATGCCGAATCGAAAAAGGATAAGCAAGAGGACAACTTACAAGATACTCCATTGACAGCCAAGTAGTAACCACATGTACTATTTTGTGTAACACGGTAGAACCTGCCAAGAGAAGGCGGTCTCAAGAATAACATTTTAGATCATGTTTAAGAGTCAAAATAAAGATTATGTAGAAGTTGATTAAATTTGGATTCCATAGTTCACCAAATAACACAATTGGGCCTCAACAGGGCGCCAGACAATGACGAGAAAAATAAGAACTCAAGGGAGATTAATGTTCAAACAGCTAGGCACAATATAAGTAGTCAGTGTGGAGATGTAGTAATTATATGCCTGATATATGTAACAACTAACAACAACCAGCAGATGCTACAACCTTATGACCAATCTGTTTAGGCTGTCACTATGACTCCCAATAACAGCATTGCAAAATTGAACCCATTCCATTCTTATCTTTTTTAGTGCTGAAATATTTAGTAACTCTTTTGTTAACATGATTCTTAACTAAGATTACATTGGCCCCCTAAAATTTTCGTCCTGCGCTTTGACCTTGCTATCATCAGTTGCATTTTAACCAAGACTTAGTACACAAACAAGGCATACTCTGCGAGTACTGTGACTCTTTAACAAGCACATGATACCCACAAGCCAGACCATTCAATGCACAAATGTTAGGAAAATTCGGCTAAATAGGTACTTGACAACGAGCAAAGTCGAGACGAGTATCAAGCATATTCGAGCTTGACTCGGCTCAAAGGAACCCTATTCAAGCTTGATCTCGATAGGATTTTAAGTTTAAGTATGAGTTCAAACTCGACATGGTAGAAAATGTGAAGACTGAAATTCGACACCAGTCAATCTTGGATTTTTTTTCAATTTTTTTTTTTTTTTGGTATTAAATTATATTGACATACATATTTATATGTATACATAATTATAAACATAAACATCTTTGTATATTCTAGCTAGTCACGAGCCCAAGAATCTTAATACTTGAACCAACTCGAAGTCGAGTTACGTGAAAAAATATATTTAAACTCGGCTCGATTAGTACTTGATTCGAGCAACTCGCGAAAAGCTCGACACCTGGTCACCCCCTATCGGGTACAATGATTCAAGTTCTAAACCAAACATATTCTTACTATAAACCTTAAACAAGTTCTAATGCAGCTTAATTCACATTATAAACCCTAATCAAGTTCCAATGAAGCTATATTCAAGGTAGAAACCGTTACTAAGTTCTAATGCAGCTGAATTCACACTACAAACCCTAATCAAGTTCTAATGAGGCTTAAGCCAAACAATAAGCCCTAATTAAGTTCTAATGTAGATTGTAAACCCTAATGATGTTTCTAATAAAGCTAAATTCACACTATAACCTCGTGTTCTAAGGCGGTGACAGTGAAAAGCACATACATTTGGAGTTGTCATCATAAGTAGATAAAGAAAAATTTAGGAAGAGTTTATTTTTTTCCAATAGATTGTTGTGAAAAATTTCAAGAAATTAAGTAGAAAATGGAATTTTAAACTAAATTGATAATGGAGTATTGGCGAGAGAGTAGCAGATATTACCACGACTATCGGATCGACGATCAAGCGCGTTCTCTCTCTATCTCTCGATATCTCTCTATGCGCATTCACATCTTTCTTCACGACACCATTTCTCATTCCCTCTCTCTAAAGTTTTAATTTCTCAAATGAGAAATAGAAGAGAGTCTCCACATTCGTTTTTTTATTTTTAAAAAAAAATTTAAAAATATTATAATAATTATTCACAATTTTTTTATTTAAAAAATATTTTTTATCAAAATAAAATAAATATACCAATATATAGAAAAAAAAAATTTAATATTTATTATTTTTGTATATTAATACTTTTGAAGTATAAAAATAATTCTTTATTAAATCTGGTGTGACTTATTTTTATTTTGTATGAGAAATGGATTTTTATAAAGGGAGATTTAGAAATAAAATGAGAGATGCGGGTGTGAATGCTCTAACCTTTATCCATGAAGTGGCTTTGAAACACAACATTCCTAGCTGTGTTACTTGTGCATTTGAACTGCTTTATTGTTCTTTATATATCTACTAATCCCTTGCGACGAAATATAGTTGTAGTGAAATTGCAAAGAAAATAAATGTCAGTTGCCCTTTAATTATGAAAAATAGAAGATCTAAGATCCTACAGAGATGTATTTCGGCACCTTACACTGTCACCTTATTTCTATTGTGTTTTAATCGTGCATGTGTTGGCATTAACTATTATCGCTTATTTAGTTTTCTTTATTATTTGAAAAGGTTTATCAATCAGAGTATGTGCTTATTTTCTACAGGTTGTGCGGACCAGTCTTATGCCAGGGTTATTGAAAGTAACAGCATACAATAAAGACCATCCTAAGCCTATAAAGGTCTTTCCTTGATCTTAAACATGATTTATTTGTGCCTTTCAAACAATAGGATTCTGTTTGCCGAGTGAGATATGCTGAACTTTTACTATACCCTGTGTTTGTCAACATTTCAGCCCCTATTTCTTTACCAATTGGTTTGTTTGGTCGCCCTCTTTTTTTTTATTTTTTATTTTTTATTAATGTTGTAGATATTTGAAGTGGGTGATATATGATTGCTGGATGAGACGAAAGATGTTGGTGCTACAAATCGACGTTTACTTGCAGCTTTATATTGTGGTGCTACATCGGGCTTTGAGGTATAATAATCGGCTGTGGCTTTTCTTTTTTGGTTTTTGGAAATCTATTTTGGTGGAATTTTCTTTCGAGTACAGATGTTAAGGAATCTGTAGTTGTGTTTACTTGAACTTTCTGCGGCTTCTTTTTGGGTGTTGGAATTCTAGCGCTGGGTTTGTTTGGTTGCTGCTTTTAGTAAATATGCTAAAACTTATTTTAGTAAGAAAAGAGCTGGATGTATCCAGCTTATTACTTCCTGCTTATTTAGGCCAAAACAACAAATGATCTTAACTTAAAAGCTAAGCAGCCAAAGATATACAACTTTTAAGTAAAAAAGCGGAAAGGCCTTAGCTCATAAGCCGCAACCAAACAAGCCCTGTTAGTGGAATTTTCATTTGAGGATGGGCTATAAGATCTAGTGGTCATGTTTATTAGGACTCTTTGCTTATTCTATTATGTTTACCGACATTTAATTGATCACTTTTCTATTTTCGCCTTGAGTAGTCTATTTTCACTGTGAAATGGAATCTAAGTTTTTTGTTATTAGTTATGAGAAAAACCTGTAAATAGATAGTGATATTGAAGGCTAATCTCATTAATTACCAAATCCCTTGGAAATCCATCTAATGGTAAATTTATTAACGATAAAGTGGTTCCATATCTTAGCTGAGCTGAAGATGTTTCTCAATCCTCACTGTCTTCAATCTATTATATATATATATAAATAACAGTGGGTCCGCACAAAATTTCTCTTTAATGGGGGCCTAAATGGCACTCTAATTTTATATATACTTCTAAAAATTGTACAGCCACATGGGGATTTGGACAAGAAAAAAATAAACTATAAAATGTGACATCCCAGCTAGACTATTCACCTCAAATTTCAGGTTTGTTTGTTAATCTATGTTTAATGCAAGGAGTTGTAGTTGGTTTTGTATTTAAGTGAATCCTACTCTTTGGTAATTAACTTTTTCCTGCCTATTCAAAGGGGGACAAAGAAAAAGACACGAGGAAGTTTATGTTATACTTTAATTTTAACGACTTGTTATTACTCCATCCAGGGTTGGAAGACTCATAACTATCTTATGCTTGGGCCTACAGTATTAATGAATTTTGATTCCACACTCAGAAATTAAAGATAACATGCATCAAGGAGCAAATGTTTTACATTTTCTGTCCAGTTGATCTTTTGTCAAACATAGAGTGATATGGCTCCTTTACAGCGTCCTTCACTTCTGATGGAAAATGCTTTTCTTCCTGAACTTCAGTTTAGCTCGTGTGCATAATGGTTTTCGTCACAACAGATTAGGTAATGAATTAAATACTGTTTGGTGTGGTCAATTTTTTTTTGCAGATTATTCATGGTCTGGTTGACAGAGTAATGGAAGTAATTGGGGTTCAATTTGTTCAACCTGGGGATAATGCGGGCTACTATATTGAGCGTGCAAATGTAGGTGGTAATTTAAGAAGCTTCTTTTTTTGTTTTTCAATCTTTCGCGCATGACCTAGAGATAGTTATTTATTTGGCATGTTATTTTATTTTCTGAAAGGATCCCGAATTTCTTCCGGGCAGACAAGCTAGTATCACCTACAAAGGGAAGCGTATAGGAGCATTTGGTATTGTGCACCCAGAGGTATGAAGATAGTGCTTAACTAATTTTCACTTAAAAGTAAATCATTTGGAGCATTAATGTTTCATTTTCTCATGTGGTAATTTCCCTTCCATTGCCCTTCCCTCTGTTTACATTACAATTTTGATCCCAAGGTTCCAGAAATTGCAATTTTGTTCTCCTTTGGTTTTAAGTTTTAAGAAAGACAATAATGTCCCTCCATTTAAGTGACTACATAGAATGTCTAAAAGTTAAACTAACCTCTTAGTCTTAGTTAACTTAACCAAGCTTTTATGCTTGATCAAGTCCAAGAAAGCATTGTTTTTGGGCAAGTCTTAGAAAGCGCTTATTCAGCCTTGCAACTTTTAACTTTTGTCAACCTTGTTAATAGCCTACCCTAGCTGACGGCTTCCCCCAACTCTTGATGTCTCTACTTTCTTTTCTTCCATTTCCATTCTCAGCGCTTCCGCCGGCCATGTTCACCTCCACCACGGGCCACTCTTAGATCCACTTTGGCCACAAAATTCCACCATGATAACAGATCAAAAATCACACAAACATTTTTGATAGGTGGATCAGCGAGCTAGTTTTGCCTTGCTGCCACAAGATGGTCGCTGGAGACAACCCTATTCTATTTTCTATTTGATTTGGGTTTGGGTTTGAATTTGATTGATGGTTGTTTGGAGAAGTTCCAAATTAGGCTTAAATTGTTCAATCCAAGAGAGCTTTTAGAACTACATGTGATGGAGTCGGCTGCGTTATGTAGAGAAATGTGGCCTCGGAGGTGGTGGTATGTAGAGAAAGATGTTCTGTGGGACGATAGAGAATATATGTATTGTTTTCTTTCTGTTTTTCATTTCTTTTTATGTAGGTAAGGGTAATTTAGCCACTGCATTTTCAGTAGGACTGGGTTAATTCTGAGTCGACTTGGGACCTAAATTGCAACTAAGAAAGTACCTCAGATTGATAAATTGAATTTACTGAAAACTCGGGACCTAAAGTGTAATTGTCCGAAAACCGCTGGATGCTTAAATGTAACAACCCAGAAAAATAAAATTGGGTCTTTTGGATGGAGGACCTTTATTTCTTTTAGCTTCTTTGCCACCGTATACTGCCTTCAAAAGTATTTATCCCCATGTACTGCTCCAGTTGAGCACCTAGTAGAAGTCCCTCTGAAATGCACAAGGCTTGGAGAAGTATGAGATTTGAACACATCATGCTTGAAAGGATAACATGTGTTAAATGATCTGTGGTCCTTGAAGAGATCCGGGTTGGAAGGATAGCTTGATTTACAACAAAATTAGAAGTGTTGTTTTTTGCGTGATGATGGTGAAATCATTAAATGAAAAGCACAACACATTTTGTAGACACGATACTTTATTAGTTATCGTTGGTATGCAATGGTTGTAATTTCTTTTTCTTTCAATACTTTTTGGCATGCAAAATTTGTTGTGTATGCCATGTCATTACATAACTTTATACGTAGTTTATCCACATATCATTTGGCAATTAGTGCCTTGGAGTTGCAACTCACACCATTGCTCCCTTCATGAATAAGTTACTACCCCATGTTACTGTGTACCAAAATTTTGAACACAATCTGTGTATATGCTCTCTTATGTTTGTTTTCTGTTGAGATGTAAGAAGTAGATTATGTAGCGTTAAAAAATCTTGTTCAGTTTTTATAGTCATTTTTGACTTTTTATCCTACTACTTTCAGGTGTTGAACAATTTTGCTATCCCCGATCCATGCTCTTTCGTTGAAATTGACATCGAGAACTTCTTATAGGCTGAGTCGTAAAATGCAAGTAAGTCTCAATGCGCACTGTTGCTTCCAGGGTCTCTCGATTGTTTTTAGAGTTCTCAACTATCTTTTCTTTATGTTCTGGTGCTAGATAATAATGATCCATTCTTACACAGCCTTTTCTGAAATCGCAGGTGCGCTAGATGACCAGTGCCCGTGATTTTTTATATATGGTTTTCGATTCTGATATAAACTTGCAAAAAAACATTTCTTATTTTGCTAAATTAGAACTGAGCCGTCATTGTGATTGATGGCTTTCAGGCTGATCAAAGAAATCAATAGACATTCATTATGTGAGCATAATTTGTTTTAGTAAATTGTTGCGGAAACAATGAACAATTATTTATAGTGATTTATGAATCTTTTTGGTGAACTATGTAGAACCTTTCACATGAATTGCGCACCTATGTATTAGTTTCCTTGCCATCATGTATGCAATTTGACCTGGATTACGTCTCAGTGAAAACAAACTTTTGTAAGATGTTTTCATATCTAAATTCTGATATATGTGTGTTTTATCGGGGACAAGATGTCGAACCAAATGATGAAGTTTTGTAGAAATATCTGCTACAAGAATTCCATGATGCGGTTGCTTCGTTGGTTTTTTTGTGGAAGGTTGGAAATTATGCTTGAATAGACTTGGGTAAATCATTGAAGAGTTCACTTTGTAAGATTTCATGAACATAAAGAGACAGACAAAACAAAAACATTATGAAAGGACCCAATTGAAAAGCAAATCCCCTTTGGACGTGTAATACCGATTTATTTATGTCTAGGTTTGTCTATTGGATTGGTTTGAGTATTATAATTCAAAATAAATTTAAAATAAATAAAAATTGATTGATTTGTGATTGGTTTAAAAGTAAGTTTGGATTGGATTTGGATCTAATTTTAAATCTAATAATTGAGTTTTGCTTTGGTTTATAGTTTGGATTAGATGAGGTACATGGTAATCTCTCCATCTTAACCTATTATAAAGCCGGATTCCCTCGTGTTTTCTCTATTTTTACTACCAAATTTATCCCTTTCATGCAGACAAAATTGCATAATATTCTATGTGCACCTTATAACCACCAAGGACAAAATTGTAAACATTTAAACTTGACTTGTCCAACAACTTCCCTCTTTAATTATCTAATTAAATTAAAATATTAAATCATTGTACCTGTATACACTTGAGGTTCCTCCACAATACCAAGCCGCAATGTGGCAAAGAAATAAAAAAAAAAGAAAAAGAAGAAGAAGCAAACTTGAAAGGGAGAAATTACATTCTCATCATTTCTGTAATACATTCTTCCTCTCTAATTATTATTATTATAATTATTATTATTCTTATTGAAAGGTATGACAAATTTTGCATGAGTGATGAGCCCAAACTAGGAGATTCTATGATTTATTTTTTTGGTTCATATCTGATTTGTTTATTTTTTGTAGAATTTCCCTCCAATTACTTGTCATGTTGCATGTAATCCTATCTTTTCTTTTGCTTTTCTCATGAACTTCCAGAAGAAATCATGCAAATAAAATTTGGCTGTCAGATATGATTTATTGTATTCTTATAAAAAAATTGTAATATATTAGAATGCAATATTTATTTCAATTGAAAATATTAAAATTAGTATCGTTACTATATTGTATAAAATAAGTTACTATATTTTAAAACACAATTACCATATTTGTTATATGAGTTACTTTTTCCATAGATAGATAACTTGTATAGAAAATATAACAAACATGTAAAAAGAATTATTATATTTTAACATTAAATTACAATATTTGTGAAAATGAATTTTTTTTTACTTTTGGTACAGTATATGTATAAATGAGTAGTACAAAACATCTCTCTATATGTATATGTGTATGTGTATGTATATACGAAAATGGAAGGATTGAAGCAGCTGGAGGAAGCACAGAGAGCTATAGAGTTGATGCAATCCGAAGGCTATTTCATCCCTTCTTCTACTTCTGATTCTGATCGTTTCCTCGTTAATTTCATCCACTTTCTGGTAATAATCCCATTTTATTTCTCAAAATAAAATTAAAATTTTGATTAATTACTCAATGGGGAATCTATTATTCACAATTTTTCTATTAAAAACAAAAAAATTCACCAAAACTATAAATAATGGTAGGACAATTATATCTTTCATGTTTTATTATGATATATACAATTAGTCTAGTTATTTTTAACAAATTTAATTGAATGATTGGTGTTGGGCAATTTCTAAAATTTGGATTTGTATTAGGAGAAATGTATTTACAGAGAATAAGTTGTAGAAATTAAACGAGAAAGACAGGTGTAAATGCTCTTACTCTTATTTTCTTCTATTTCAATTCTTGTAAAAAATAGCATTTGCACTTTCTAAATGACTTTAGAGAAAACCATTTCTACTAGAGATAGAAATTGAACATGTTAAAGTTTCTAAACAAGCTTCCTATACGATTAGAGCACTCACAATGGTCTTTCTCTTTAAATTTTTAAATCTTAATTTCTAGAAACAAATTTCTATTATTAAATAGAAATTGATTATTTTTAGCCTTTCTAAAATTAATTTTTTACACAATTAATTTGATAATATATAAATATACAGAATTTTAAAAAATATTTTTTGAATTTGTTGGTGTGTGTTTTATATATTGGTGGAAGAAAAATATTTTTTAATAAAGAAAGGGTGAATAGTAATATTCTCACTTGTGAAAGTCGCATTGTGTTGCATTTATAGAAAGTTTTCTGAAATTAAAAAGACTGGATTTACATAAAATGTGAATGCTCTTAGTAAATTAATTTAGAAATATGAAATTTTTTTAAAAATTACTTTTCGAATAAGTTGGTTAATTTTTATATTTTGGCAGAAAAATATTTATTTTTTAGTAATAGAGAAATTATCACATTAGCTCGTTATGGAACACCAAACACCTAAAGAAATTTGCCAACCCATAGTTTAAGTCTCTATATGCTGCATATTCTCTAAACTTAAAAATAAAATTGGGGTGAAAGGGCATTCCCACGTGTGTTTCTATTCCTGTACTCATTGAACCGCTAAATTTAACCCTTTATCTTATAATAGATAACAAATTTAAATTTTATTTCTATCAGATTATCTATCATAAATATAAAATATTTAAAATAACACATCTAATATAACATATACATAAATACGTTATATCTACATTCATTCATGAAGTAATCCCTTCTTTTCATTATTATTTTAATAATTCTTTTTAGGATTGATGTTGAATAGTGCTTCACTTGAATAAGGGGAGCTCTGTAGCTAAGTTCTCTAGGCTAGAAGGAGTGAACAGTGTTAGAGCTACCGGTGAAAACCTTATTCCCTCTAAATATTTAAATTTTAGGAATTAGAACCAGTTTAGAAACGCTGGTATTCAAGTGGAGCCCTGTAGCTTAGGAGCGAGCAGTGTTAGAGTTTTTGGTGAGAACCCTATTCTTTCTAAATATTTAAATTTTAAGTATTAGAACCAATTTAGAAACACTGGTGGGAATGCCCTTGGTCACCTACTTCAGTAAATCCCCTATAGTTTAAGATATTGAATAGTTTTAGATACACCGGTGGGGGATATTTTTTAAAATTAATCCTTAAATTTAAGGGTAGAGACCCATTTAGGATCATTGGTTGGAAGGCCCTTAGTTCTACACTAACTGTTAACCTACTGCAACATTCTCCTCTATTTTGTCTTGGCTACCGGAGCCCTAAACTTAAATAGAACTAGCGATGAACTGTAGTCACCTAGTTGACAAGGGTCAATGTTGCAAACTCCTACGTTTTAGGCGAATGCTTAGGGAACACCCAGAAAAATTCTTATTTTTGTTCATAATTATAAGATATGCTAATTAAAAAGTTTAGGGAATCTTCCTGCTTTTAATAGAAAGTTTATTTGAATTTTGGAAAACATTTTTAGTAATTTTCTTGTTGGAGAAAGTCACTACAGCGATTTCTAAAAGGTTTTCGGGAATAGAAAGATTGGATTTGTGACATTTCTGCTTTCCCTTTATCATTTGAGAAAGAGAAATCCTCAGCTGGGGTGAATGCTCTAAGCATTTATGAAAAATTCTACCTCTAGAAATTAGAAAGATTTCTCTCCAATATCAAATTTATAAATTGCACACAACTCAATAAAATCTCAAAAAATAATATTGAAAACATTATTAGATGGAGAACAAAATTGATTTTTTTATTAGAGAAAGAGGTGTATGGTGGAATTTTTATCCCTGAAATTAACTGTAAGAAGTCTTTATCATTTGAGAACTTGATTTCTGAAATAGAAACACCGGTGTGGCACATTTCTGGTACTTGGTTTTCGCAAATTTAAATGGGAGAACAAAAAGCTGCTGGGAATGCTCTAAAAGGATGAAAAAGATGAAAAAAATGATCTTTTTTGATTGGGTGCAGACGTATAGTTTAGTAGCTGGGGAAGTGCTGGCCCGGAGACAGTGATTCAGGTTTTCTGGAGGAAAGTTATTGATGCTGCAGAAAAATGTGAGATGGAAACTCTAAACATATAAGGGAGACAGGAAGCAAGATGAAAAATGTATAGATATTTACATATAAGTGAGATGAAAAATGTATAGATATTTACATGGAAACTGATATGTGCCTACTTAGAAATTAGTGAGAAATGATAATTAGTTTTTAAAGACATATAGTTGTAAAGATTATTACATATATTTCTTGAGAAAATTACATTCAATGGTACTAATAATAGTACAGGGTTTGAAAGTAGTGAGTGGATAGGATTTCTTTTTTACTTTTTGATTTTTGTTGTAATTAGAAAACATGTCAAAAATGAGTTTTCTGCGGGGGTTCGTGGGACAGAGAGTTTTGTATTAAAAGCAGGAAACGGGATACTTAGGCTGGGAAGGTGATTTTTAGCAATTCTGCTTCCAAATGTATTAAACCTATATAGGCTGTAACTAAAAAGGTTAGGTACTTGGAGCGTTAAATTTGATAATTCCTCGCAAACTGTGTACTTAAATCTGTAGAGCTATCACCTTCATTCGTAATACAATTTCTGTGACTCCATTTTTCACGCGTTGCTATTAGAACAAATAAACAATGCACAAAATGTCCTACATATACACATAACTGAAAAGGACCATTGGTACCTCTACCAAGCCTTAACATCTTGTAAGTACGCAAGATAGATAGAACTTATCATTTCTCTCTGGGCGTAAATTTAAAGATTCTACAATGAACATTTGCTATTATTAACTTGGTCCACTGCACAAGGTCACTCTAAAAGATGCAAAGACCATCTATCTTACGCTGAGTTGTCCATGTTTCTGTGTTTATGCGATACAGGCACAGCCATGTGGTGAACTAGACATGGAGACGAAGTGCCAATTGATATATGCAAACTTGCCCAAGGTCAGTGTAACTATATGGTCACTTGGATTTCATATCTTTTGGCATTCAAAGACATCATCTCGGATTTATTTTTTGTTTTGCAGATTTCTCCTGCATTTGTTCAAGAATCATTATCATGCTCTGGGGATGAAAGTATAAAATATGGGTTCTTTTTAACTTTTAAGCCTTTTAAGGAAACAATATATATGATATATTTTCCTTTGGACTGCTTATATTGTGTAAAGAACTCGTTGATGGAACTCAATCGATAATGGAGAATGGAGAAGAATTGAAGTGAAGATCAAACTATCTTTTGGGACGAATTTTCAGATTATATAGTTGAAATGAGAAGAACAACTCAGAAAATGATAAAGATGTTAACAACTAAAGAAAGAACGATAACGAAATCGGGAAATTGAAACCTAAATTAAACTTGCTAAAAGTAAGAACATGCATATATCACTCCCTCCCTTCAGCTACGTTGTGCTTCTCTACTTATACTAGTCGCAAAATATCAACTTCAAACAAATTGCAGAATCCTCCCCTGAGTTGTCAAAGTCAGAAGTTTCCCGTTTATTTCTTCCACGAAACTCCCCCTTAATTGAATGCATAAACAATTTAGCTAATGGGTCTTTGATTAATTTAATAACAAGTCCTCTTCATAATCGTTCCTCTTCGTTTAAGCCCTCAAAGGGGTTTGTTACATATCGTTTCTTTTGTTATTGTTGACACCTTGGCAAATCCTACGGTTTTGCTTTTTTTATTCATAACACATCAATATATATTGAGATAACTGACGAGCAATCACTTGTACTCGGGTGAATGTCTATGAAACTTTTTCTTCTAGGATTTTGACAAGAGCAAATAGTCACATACTCTTGCTTAGCCCTTTATTATCTAAAAGTAATAATACTTCTAGCAGGCAATGGCAAGCATAAGCAAGGTTTTGATTCCTTGAAATCAGACAACCAAGGTATGGCCATGGTTGGGTTTGAAGCAATGCAAGATGCAAATTCTACCCTCGGTGATTTTGTAAGCAATTCTTTGTCATTCTTTCAGCTTTCTTTGTTACGAGTTTCAAAAATTTGTTGTAAGGGCTCTTTTGTGTTGGTCATTTTTCGGAAAATATATTTTTTTTTCTGTTAGAGTCAATTATTTGATTGTTTGAATCCAGAAAGCATATTTTTTGTCAGGTTCTTTTTTGGTCAAATTTCAATCCATCTGATTTCGCATTTCCTACTTTTTTTTTTATTTAATTGTGAACAGTGCAGATCCTACTTTATGTTTCATGATATGGACATAAACAAGCCTGAATCAATCTTCAGATTTTTGCCTGTACTTTCGTTTACAGAAAGTTACATTTACCAGGTAAATCAATGCAAGGACTAACATTAGATGCTATTTTCTTACTGCTTCAAGAAATGTTCAGTAATGCATCACATACTTTGGCCGAGTTCTGTCAATAATTCAATCCAACTCTGTTGCTACAATTGTGTTCCCTACATTTTGTATATTATACTAATGTTCCTTGTATTTGACGGATGTACAGTATTATGTGATGAACATAGCTGTGCTATATTATCATATAGTTTTTCCTTTGTCTGTTAACCAATTTGTGTGGAGGGGTAAAAGATCTACATTGTTAGAAAGACTCAAATTTCTTAAGCCATTGTTTTAAATTAGAACCTGATTCCTAGCTCAAAAGATCATGTATTAGAACAACTTCTTTGTTTGGTGTCGTTTTTAATGAGAAAATCAAAACTATGAGTTGAACATTCTCTGAACCTGCCTGGTGACGGGACTAAGGATTGGGTTGCTAATAGTATAATTGTACAAAAATATCAAAATTTTCTTACAATTATAACGATTTTAAGCTCTTCTTATGTACACGAAAATAATCTTCTTCTGATTCACAACAATCATGGTAAATAATATCATTGATAGGCTTTGACTCAGATAAGGCTTGTTCATTATAATCCATGGCCTAAAATGGTAAAAGGAACGCCTCTTCATGCTAATAATAGGAACATTTATATGTATGTGGGTCTCTGTTTTGGACATAAAAAATTAATTCTAGACTAGATTTCAAAATACCCAATTTTTATTTGAGGCCTTGCGACTAAAATTTAAGAAACAAAAATCTGCGCCTTGCACTGTATCTCTCTCTTTTTCTTAGTGGTTGATGTTACTATGTTTCTGGTCATGCAGTTGGATCGACTGAACGAGAAAATACTCAACTTGCCAGAGGAAGGGGCTAAAGATTTAAAAAGAGGTTTTTATATGGTAAGAATAATGAAATTTAAAAGAAAACGCAGCACAATATGTCTCATTACAATATGTTTCAACTAGTTAGGTAATTGTTTCAACTAAAAGCAGGGAATGAATGAAAGCGGGGTTAAAAGGTGCATTGAACAGTTTAAAGCTAATCCATTCAGACCTCTAGCTCTTCTACTTCAGCATCATCAACTTCTAACAGAGCGGTCTGAGCCATGTTTTTTATGTAGAACCACAAGTTAAGTTTGTTCAGCGAATTGTGTTTTATGTAGCTTGTCGTTATGTGTACAGAATAAGGGACGAGTTTAGGAGTGGAGAAGAATACTGGGGTCTTGAGAGGAAGTTATGTGCTGCATTAGCAGGCAACGAGAAGGTATATCAATTTTACAAAGTGTAACGCCCCCGAATTCCGAGAAACCCGGGGACGTGAGATAAAAGAAAATATAACTATAATAACTAACCAAACCATTCCCGACTACAAAATAACCCTATCATAAATATGCATAATATGGCCATTATCAACAGCGATTATCATCAGTTATATACATATAACTATCAACAACTATAACGTGTAAACATCCCTGTTTAGAAAATACAAAGCAAGCTAAATGCTTGAACAAAAGAAATAAAGGTCTATACAAGCACCTTGCCTCGAATACACCGATAACATCAACCTGAAGTCACCCCGAGTCATCTACCAACTATAACCTCCAAGATATGCTTGCTACTCAAGCAAGTCCGAGCTATCCTCAGATCCTACAAAACTAATAGGTACGAATATACACGCAGAAAGAAAAGAAAGTACGAGTCAAATTCTTAGCAAGACGATACAAAGAGGTTTAAGAAGTATATCTCATATATGCCCATATGGATATACATAATTAGAATATAAACAACGAATTTTAAATAAAACCTCGTTTTATTATCATGAAAACCATGTTTTAAAACATGTAAAGTAATTTACTAGATCTTCCATGCCTCCGAAATTTCTACGAATGCAACTACTATGTATAAAATACAAGTTCTACATAAGTACATGCTTTAAGCATGAGGGAAAACTACGAGTCTAATAATAGTACCTACTCTTAGCATGCAAAGTGTACAGTAAGTACATTCTACCCTGAATGTACCTTATATGCAACAACAATGTTTGAACTACCAAACTCGACTAACCCTGACTTATATCCCGATTATGACTCCAAACACCAAACCCGACTGCGAACCTGGACTCCGATTTTTTACTTTCAAATCTCGAATGCGACTCCGACTACGATATTGAACTCTGACTACGATTATGAATATTGAATACGCATCTACGAAAAGTACACTGAGTCCTGGGCCGTAGCCCCCTCGAATAATTTTCCGTAGGAAAGATGGACTCTCAGTCCTGGGTTGTAGCCCCCTCGTGTGATTTCTAGTAGGAAAGATGGACTCTCAGTCTTGGGCTATGCCCCCAACTACGAAAACGAATCACATCCCGAATTCCGAAGGCAATACGTGCCTAGGAGTCCCAGACTACGAAAAGGGAGGCAATGCATGCGTAGGAGTCCCCAACTCCAAAAAGAGAGGCAACACATGCGTGGGAGTCCCCGACTCCAATAAGAGAGGCAACATATGCCTAGGAGTCCCCGACTCCGATAAGAGAATCCCGACTTAGAGCTGTCAGGTCGCTCTCCTGACTTAGAGCTGTTGGGTTCTCTTCCCGAAGGGTATAAATCTTGACTTAGAGCTATCAAGCGCTCTCCCCGAAGGGTATAAATCCACCGAGTTTTAGTTGGACAAATCGAGACTCTCAGTCTCCTTTTATAAAAGTTGGCATCTCATGCCTTTCCTTTTTCATAAATCTTGAACTCCGATATGTATCTACAATTAGTATTCTTTTAAAATCAAACAACATTTTGATTTAAACCCCGAGTTATATTTTGAAATAATCCGAATATGTACTTCACAAATCTTTGAACCCCTACTTTCCAACTTCGGAAAGTCATCAGTTTCCAAAACTCGTAAAGCCTCTTTTCAAAGTTCATAATCATCATTTTTCAAAACTCTGAAATCATTCTATCTTTTCAAAAACTTGTATTCCATGAATATTTGTTTCTACGAAAGTACATTACATAATACTCAGTCAACTCCGATAATATACTATAAGTAGCTACGAGGTTTACATGCCCCACATGTAAATACTGTAGTATATACTACGAATTATATAAACAATAATATACTACATCTCAAAATACTCTGCTATGAATACGCCTCGACTTTGCCATGGATGCGCCTCTGCATCAGCTCCACATCAACTCCGCATACATATACAAATTTTATTCTATGAAGTAGGCCTATGTTTCTTCGAATGAATAGGCTATAAGTATATTTATAGCAATTAGAGTAACCAATTCCCCGAATGGTTACATTTCTAAAGTCATCATGCCTCGTATCTCATCGAGAATGAGGTGCCTCGAATCTCCGCCCCGATTCATAACTAATATGTTTCAACTATTTATACTACGACTGTATAAATGTATTCTACGAAATCAGATACTACTAAAGTATCGATATGCTCTGATATGCCATAACATAATATAGTGTATGAGAAAGTAGAATTTTATCTCCGAAAACATTGTTTTGAAAAACGACGACATGCCATACATGTCGATATACGTACAAAAACTCCAATTTATATTAATACTCTAAATCTCCTCGTACTTCGAAGACCTCGGAAAGCCACCGGATGATTATGCAAACTTCGACTTGAAAACCTCCCCTTCTTGCTCCTCCGAATTGGTCTAGCTTTGCCACTTGAATCATGTCAGTCCTATCCATGAAAATGTCCTACAACTCATAAGGAAAGCATTTCCGAATTTTATTTCGTCAAACTTGATTGGCACGGAAATTGAGGAAATGTCACCAATAAAAAAAGACAAATTACACCAACGCGTAGCCATTGCCATGGTGAGTAGAAAAGATACATACCTCGAAGCCAAACGGCGAATGAAATGCGATGAATCGCCTTGAAACCCCCAAACCTTCGACTCCTAAAACGAGTAAACCACGAGTCTTGGATCGTATCAAATCTATACAAAGAAATAATCCACTAGACGTAAAGATGTAGTTTTTCAACTTTATTTCAACGGTACAACTCGACCCGAAATCCGAGACAAAATCAACGAGAAAATGATAAAGAGAAACATACGTCAAACGATCCTCTCATGACGTAGACTCCCTAGATGAAATAAGTGCGAGAAGATTTGAGTTTCAAAGTCGCCTTTCTCTTTCTCTCTCTTTTTATGCGGAAATGGGGAAAAATATGGGTCAAATGGGTTTTAAAAGTCAAAAATTAGTGGGGCAACGATGTCTGTGACAGCCGGCTGCTATCCATAACAGCCGGGTTCAGAGGGTTTTGGCCACATTTTTGAAGAGCTATGACAGCCGGTCGTCACAAGCATAACAGCCGGCTGTCACCCCCAGAAAAATAATACCAACACTTAAACACATTAAATGTCACACAGCGACAGCCACGAATACAATACCACGACATCGAGTCCATTATACTCGAATATAGAATAATAATATTATGATGTGTATTATAATATTATTATAACTACAAAAAATTTCCCGAAATTTTATGGGACATTACACAAAGATATATCTATGATACTAGCATGCTTTTGAATATTTATCCGTTTCTTACAAAATATTATGTCTATGAAGATTTTACTTGAAGATGTAATGCGGGCAATCCATCTAAAATCATTCGACTATCGGGTCCTGAATCTGCTTCTTTATCAGTTAAGAGGAGAGAAGGTATATATTCCTCTGTTTCCCTGTTATACCAATGATCTTTGGTTTTTAAACGAGAAAATTGCTTTGACATTTACTTTTTCAGAAGTTCATCTTGAACATATAATTGCTATGAGTCAGTTGTGGTTGTTCAAGAATTCCAAAATCACGGGTTTGTATTGTTGCAGCTTTTAAGCTCAAGTTTTTCTGCTTTTTCATTTAAAAGTTGGACTATATTTGGCAAGCTAAGCTTTTTTTTGCTGTCTGCTGAATAAAACTGAAAGTTTTAGGCTAGATGCATCCAACTTTTTCCTTTTAATATACTTTCTTGTTTAAAAGTTACAACCAAGCAAACCCTTACTTATGTATATTTGTCTGGTAGTATTATAAAAATAGGCTCGAATCCACAAAGTGCTTACTGCTGTTTAATCTAAACCTCTGCGAAGGTTAACGAACTACACATGCAATTCCTCTCGGTCTCAGAGTTTCTTGTCGAGTTCTCTGATGATCTGTAAGTCCTTGGTGCTCTATGGCATCGCTTATTGTTTCTCTTTTAAGTCGAATGATTTGATCAACCATCCTGTCTCATTTTCAATACTTTTGAAGCATGCAACACTGAGTAATGAGATTGCGTTGTTATATGACAGGTTTGACTATGAGGTAATTTCCAATACTTTCGATTTTCTTATTTGTGTCCCAGTTAATTCTATATTTTGAATTAATTTATGAATTTTTTTACTACAATGAAGGATGATGTAATGGAGAATAATTTCAATGTTTTGCGCATGTTCGTGAGAATATATGGAGCTTCTGCTGCACCAACTATGCTGGTGAGTATGATACTGTTCCCAAATATCATCTGTTACAAAGCACTGATTTAAAGTTCTTTTATTCCAAGTACCATTCCTGGACCTGCCAACACACATTGTTGATGCTCATAGTTGATTTGGAGAACCGGGAATAGAATGGAATGTTTTTTTGTGAATTAGATAGTTTCTTTTTCTCTGTTCCACCCACAACTTGGAAACCAGGACATGAGGGAGAAGATCTCAAACCCCTTTGATGCAAATTAGTTATATTAAATTATTTTATTTTAATTATTGTTTTATTTAATTGAGGTAGCGAATATTGTTTAGGTTATTCGTTTTAATTAGTTTACTAGTGGTAGTAGGCCCATATGTATTAGGCCCAATAGGGTTTTTTTTTAGTCCTATATAAAGGATATTATTTCCTGTAGTTGATTTTACGAGAATTGATTACAAGAGTGTTGGATCTCTTTTGGTTTGGGTGTTGGATCCCAAGTTTCTTTTGTTCATTTTTGTTAAAGCGTACCCCTTTGTTCGTATTAGGTTAAAAACGATCGATCTATCTTTTAGTATTGTATCATTTCAATGCCATCCTACATCACCCTTGGTTGGGATTATTTTTATTTTGATGAACTACTAGATTTGCTGTGGAGGCTGTGATCATCTTATTATACAGTGATATTCATCTCTGTCTAAACTTTTTGACACAGTCTGATTTTGGGTTCACCATTTGAAGTAGTGGCCCTCAAATTGAATTGTGCAAGATGACGCTTTGGGTTCATTCTTATTTTTGGTTTTCATATTGGGTTTTTAAAGTTGATTGTTTTAGGTATTTATGGTTCATCCATAATCTTGTTCTTGTGTTATAGCCTGTCACACAAAATTGAAATGCAAAAAATAACTGTGTGGGTGTACGTACTTAATGACCAAAAAAACTATTTAGCTGTTTTATTGTCATTCTGCAACCAAATAGCAAAAAGCAATAGCGATTCACTAGATGGTTCATTTCTGTGTACTGTTGGTTCTTGGCTAATTTGTATAATTACAGTTTTCAACTTATGACTGAGGTCTAGAATTAAACTTGTATTACTTAGTTGGGCATAACTAAAATCAACTCATTTTACATTTTTTGTTTTTTCTTATTATTAGTTAGAGTCATTTGGATGTTCATCTTTTAAGAACAAGCGAGTCCTTTTTTTTTTTTTTTTTTGGGTACAAAAAATTTAAGGTTATGCTGGGTAAACCTAACCTTTCCATAACTTCCTAATAGCTAGTTTATTTGCTTAAAAGTTGCCTTCAAACAAACTCACTTATTAAAGTCATTCGTTCCAAGCGTTAGCTTATGTATTTCCGTTCTACAGGCAAAATGCATAACTGAGGCTGAAGAGAAGTATGAACACTTGTTAAGAGCTTTAGATCCTCAGCTAGCCGAGAATTACCAGAAAAGATGCGAAGAAGCCACTAAAGAAGGTACAAACAATCGTCTCCATTATATTGTTGATATAACTCTACATAACAAACGCTCCTCTCCATTTTAACCTTTTTACAGGCTCTCGAGATTAAATGACACCCTCATGATCTCTATTGACTTGGATTTCTGACTTGTTTAGGAGGGAAGATTACCGGACCTTCTCTTGGCACATGGACTATACCTCCCATTATTCAAGATGAAGATTCGTTTCGCTCTAAACTATCAACATCTTTGTGATTGTTTCAACTTGCAATTCTCATAGAATCAACTAATACTGTGTTCAAAGCCTGCCAGAGCTCACAGATTCTATTACTCTGCCCTGCCTACGAGCTCGAACATACTATCAAGAACTCTCCGATGCTGGGCCATGAAAACATTAGAGGAAGCTTTTCTTTGGGCACTGACTCAGATCAATCAAATCGATTCTCGATTAGTATTATGTGTTCATACTTTCTCTTGTTCTCATTGTCTGAATATAATAATTCACATACTAAATGTAATACGATTTACTCATCTCCTTACCACCAAGTGATTGACCATTAGAACATGGTGTTAGAGCCACAAGGGCTTGTTTGCTTTTAAATTAAAAAGTTGTTGCTACCTCTTGCTACTGTTGGCCGTAGAAAACCAGCGGCCTTGCTATTGTTACTAGCTTCTGGTACTGTTACCCGCCAAATTGACGGGCTTGATATTTCTATTACCTACTGTTACTCGTTAGACCGAGACCAATGTTGCTTCTTATATGCACTTGTTGGCCTCTCAAATTTGACAATGTGCTTCTTATGTGCACTTGTTGGCCTCTTAAATTTGATCAACCAAGAAGTATAGTCGAAATATAATAATAAACCTAATGCTGCTACATACTTAGCTATCAATGGATCATTTAAATAATACGTGATGAGCTATTACTTAATAGAGATATACAAATAATGATATATGGCCAAAGATTTCAATCTTTTAATCTTGGATAGTTTGAGACATTCCTATCACTTATCGGAACAGATCTAGACATAGAGCAAGCCAAACCCAGTTCTTGGTTGAGCATTTCATTACTTTTGACGCGTTACATCGATTGATACGCAAATTATGTCGTATTATGACGAGTTGATGACACAAGCGAAGCCGGTGGAAAATGGTATCCGGGATGCGCAATCAGTTTCAATGAAGTTCAAAAAACAGAAATGTGGTGATAGTGATTTCGACGTTTTTAAACTAACAGCAAATTAGTGTTTTTTCAGTTTACAAGACTGAAACTAATAACCGAAACAAAAGCCATTTTGAAAACTCAAAGCAAAAACACCCCAAAAGTACCTCTGTCTGCAGGATTTATCAGCATCTAGTCCACGTCGCACACACGCGATGCGGCTTTATGTATAAAGAAAAGACAATTAAAACTTTAGTTCTCAAATATTTTTAAACAAAACACAAAAACATTCACATCCTACTCAGCATTTTAAATACTCAAAACTCATCCAAGTGCATAACACAACCAAAAACAAACTCAAACTTTCCCACCCGGAAAACAAAAAAAATTGGGGAAAATAAAAGAAAACAGATAATAAAAAGCAGCAGCAACTTTCCAAATGCCATTGATAATCCGCATTCAACCACTAGCCACATTGCACATGTGTATATGCGATCACAGTAAGCTATAATAATCTGCAATAACTGCAGCATTATAAACCGAATCATCGGATTCCGAGGAAACGCCCCAACAATCGCACTTCTTGCCCGAGTCATTTTCATGGCAATAACTACAAGGTCCTCTGACCTTCAATCCCGGAAATCTCTCCAAAAACTTACCATTGATATCCACATCGTAGCACCCTGTTATGCAGAGGGATTCAAGCTCTTTGCAATTCGTAATAATTTCGACCACACTTTTGTTTCCCACTTCAAAGTTGCTTATATCGAGGCTTTTAAGTTTGGGCATGGTGGTGGCGATGGAATGTGCCAGATCACAAGATTTTTGGTCAGTGAAGGTGTTTTCGCCCACGCAGTAGCACAAGCTCGTGAGATTTTTACAGTTGTTCCCAATCGCTTCTAGGCCACGAGTACCGATGTTTTTGCAGAGGCTTACGTCTAAGAACGTCAGGGAAGGGAGCTTACTGGCGAGCTTTTCAAGAGTTGCGTCCGATATTCCGCTAAATAATAGCATCAGAGCTTGCAGATTCTTGGCACTTGCATACCAAACAAGAAGGCATTTATCGAATAATCAATAAAAACCGACCAAAGTTGATAAATAAGCTAATGTTTCCCCCTAATAGAGTAAGCTTTAGGTGATAGGTGGAGTACAATTTAACTCGATATCAAAGTTATGTAATTATATCTTCAACAAAAGGTAGCTAGGCAAAAGAAGAGCCAAAAAAACCTAATAACCGCAAATAACTTTACAATTCGTAAAGCTTGGCAAAGAAAAGGAAAAAAAAAACGTTTCCTGGCGTAGCGGTAGTAGATAGGTAGAAGCTCAAAGAACTATCTAAAATTAGTTTCTAAACAGTGAATAGTTCCCCTTAGGTAACTAAGTTCGTCCAAGTACTCAGCAAGAAAACCATAGGCATTAACAAATCATAGCATGTTTAAGACACAAAATACCGCTGTCAAAATTCTCAAAATTACGCACATTCTTGTGTCAAGTGGTTTCTAAACTAAAAAGTAAAAACCTACTTTTTTTAAAACTCCATTTCTTTAATCTTAATTCAATTTCGGAATCAAAACGATAACTCAAAAAGTAAGTTTTTGCAAGTTTCTTACCTTGGTAGTTTTTATTGCGTATTGCTTCTGCTTCTTTTTTTGTTTCGTTTTTTTTAAATTACTTGTTTTCTAACAGATACTTCTACATTTGAGGGCATTTTTAAAAGCAGGCTACCACAATTACTCTCCATCTCCCTCTCCCCTTTGCAAAGCAGTTCCAAAAAACCGCAACAATACCGAAACTAGGCCTAAACCTACCAAGTCCGTTTCCAGTAGTCAACCCAAGTGGACCGGGTCTGAAGAGGAACTGATATATGCATTCTTATCTGGTTTCCACAGAAGATATGATGTACGCAGATAACGTAGTCTTACCCCTATTTCGAAAGAGGCTAACATAACAGCATATGGACGAAGAGAAGAAAGTAAGATGCATTACTGAATGATATTTCGACAAACATGTACTCACTTATCCGCAATTAAGGAAAAGATATCCTCAGAAGAGAGAGCATGAACACATAGCGCCTGCAATGAATCACCGCTTCTCTCGATCAGGGTCCGAAGCAGCCTATCAATCCGATGGGTCTGTTTGGTTTGCTTCTTCTGGAAGCTCCATTCAAATATATCTATCTCTTCCCAGCAATAAGGACCCTTCAAAGCACTTGACCATGATTTGCATACGCAAGGCAGTTTTACGAGTCGATCTTCAAGCCGAAGAGTTTGAAATATTAGCCCAAGTATCTCGGGCGGTAATTCGGCCCAAGGTCGAATTTCAGGGGCTTGGACTTCCTTCCTTTTCTGTTAACAAAGAAAACATATTTGTACAAAAATATGAAGTTTAACAATGTAAAAAAGACTATCAAATATTTGATGTATTGGCAGCATTACCATGTGATTGTTCTAGCATTACCATGTGATTGTTATAGACGGGCGGAACTAGAAATTAGATATGAGGGATGTTGAACGTCATATAAATTATCATAAGAGGGTTAAAAAATATTACCGGGATACCGAAGCCATATTTAAAATATTTTTACACTAAAATATTGGACACTTAGTAGATTTTTCAAAATTATAAGGAGTGTTGTAGCACCTCCTTAGCAAACCTTTAGTTTTGTCCTCGGTTTTAGACGTCGTCAAGCAAACATGTTTTGCAAGACCAGGTACAAGTAACAAGTGTCTAAACGCATTATTTTTATTGAACAATATCCACATGATTACCGTGAGAAACTTAGGTTGCGTTTGGTAACATAGAGGATATCAAATCTATGATTTCGGACGAAATGAAAGAGATGTAACCTTTATGATACCGATGAGCCTATGGAGTGATTTAAAATATGAACCATGGATTCCAAATTTTTAGCAACAACTTGACAATTGAAATCCATGATGCTTCTAAGACTAAATGCAATGAAAATGCGGATTTCAAATCATTGCATGATTACTTCAGACGAAATACACACAAACATCAACATCTCTAGTGATTTCGAATAACTGAGGGATTTGCCCAACAACAGTGTTGGCCAGAGCGTGCCCAACGCATTTGGGCCGCTCATTTTTACATCAACGGCTGAGATTAGATAAATTTTTTCAAATTTAAATTTTGTGCGGGATCTATACATATAATCTCAGCCACTGATTTAGAAACGAGCGGCCCAGATGCATTGGGCACACTCTGCCCAGGGCATACCCCCTCATTCCGATTTCAAATGCATAAATTCCCATTGAAAATCCACATGCATATTTCCAAAATTCATTAAAATTCATCCTTTTGTCTTTAGGTTCTATTCCCTTTCTTCTGGGCTGGACGGGACATATGAGTTTACTAGGGGCTACAACATCTAGTGCATCCCCAACCCCAACAAAAAAATGATAATTTTGTAGTGTAAAATTGTTTAATTGTAATTTTAGTATTAAATTTTCAATAAAATATTTCCAGCCATCCCATAAATTTTATAATTATATACCATAGTTCCGCACATGCATCTTTGGGTTATCTTCTCCTTTCTATTGAGTTGTGGAGGCACGAGAGTGATGTTATTGATAGCAAATAGAATAAAACGCTTGAAAATCTATTCATATGTACTTTTTTCATTGAATTTGTAATTAAATCCATTGAAATTCAATAATTTGCATAGACAATTTTTAAAATCAAGGATGAGGAGAAATGACTTTACCAAATAAAGGAAGGATCTTTATACAAGCATATTACAGCAAACACTAAACTTTGGGTTTGTTTGGTTGCAGCCCGGACGGAAAGTCCTTGAATTAAAGGTTTGCTAGGAGAGGCTGCAACACTCCTCATAATTATTCTCAAGTGTTAAAAAATTTAGGGTGATTTTTTTTTTTTCATGTAAATTAAATATTAAAATTTTAGTGTAAATTTTTTTTACAAGTAATTCCAACATCCCATAAATTTTCTATGGGATCAAAACCATGGTTGCAGATTTAATAAAAAATTACTTGTTGTCAACCTAAAAAAAGGTAGATCCAAGTCACTGGTTGATTTTTTATTTTTATTATTATCATTATTTTATTTTTTTTGGTTGAAAATTATGGGTGCTAAGCCTACATATAAGTTTGTTTACAATAAATATAGCTGTATTTAGTTTGTTTCTCAAAAATCAAAATTATGAGACAAGTGAGGCATCTATGTCCCTCTCCAATTTTACATCAAAACATCAAATAGTTTTAAAAATCCACAACTATTATTTAAGCAAACAAGCCCATAGCAAAAGAAATTCATGAAAATGAAAATCAATGAAAAAACAAAACCCATAGCAAAAGAAATTCATGAAAATGAAAATCAATGAAAAAACAAAACACCTGTGTGTGTGTGTATATATATATATATATTACGGGACGGATCAATCCACAAATATTTTTACTAAAAATCTTATACTAGTTTTCTACTCTCTTTATTTTTTCTTGATAAATCATAACCGTTTGATCGCTTCATATCCAACGAATAACAAAATTTATAAGATTTTTTGTAAAAACTTTTATCTCTTAAACCCTTCTCGTATATTACATGTACGTAAATAATCTGTGGAAAACCCATTAAAACAAAAAAAAAGAACCTGTTTCTTTGTATGAGGAGCCATTGAATGGGTGAAAGCGAAACCAAAGGCTTAGAAAAAGCGAAGCTCAGAGAGACTGAAGGGTGAAGTTGGAGAGATAACAGAGAGAGAGATGCGATCGTGGCCGTCGATTATAATGTTGTAAACGCATCCACGTTGTGCTATGATTGTAACGATTTTATCGCTTTGGTGACACGTGTCCACCGTTTTATTTCGGGGTAAATGACACTTTGTCCCCTTGCGGTTTCTGAATATTTCGGAATACGCCCCAAGGTATCGGAAATTACATTTTCCCCCACGTCGTAATTAAAGTTTGAATTTTACGTGGAAAGACCATTTTGTTCCTAATATTATTGTCTCGTTTTATTTATTTTTAAGTTAATAATTATGAAAATTAGAGAAATTTTATACTATATAATATATATATATATGTAATTATACAATCTAATTTTAAGAAGTTAAAAAATATATAGAATGAACGATACATAAAGGGTATTTAAGTAGTTCTAAAAGTAATTTGTTATCTTATAGTAGAATTCCACTTTTCCCCACAATAGTTGGGGGTAAGGTACTCGCAGGGGATAGTATAATTTCATAAATCTCAAGCTATAATCTAAAATTGTTAGAAATCTCATGGGACAAAGTCTAATTTATCCATTATTTATATCATGGCGGTTTAGTTTATGATGATAAATTTTGGGTAATTTTATTGGCACTTACTATTTTACTTTTGGTGTCTCGTTTTATTTTTAATTCAAATTACTATTGGCACCACACCTAATAATTATTAGCACTTCGCGCAATTTTTTTTTTTTAAAAGTATATTAGAAATTAAAATTTCAAAAAAATTACTATTTTTACAAAGCCAAAATCAGTTTTACAAAGTCGAAATCAATTTTCGAAATAAGTAGGCATTCGTCTTCATGGCAACGTCAAAATGTTTTAAAATATTGTTCTTAACATTTTAAAATATTTGTTACTATGAACACATTTCACTTGCACCTTTAACATAATTTTGCAAATTCATCAAAAGAATAAACAAATTCCAAAATTCCCTTATAAGAATCAACCAATTTTGCATCTATCACCCAACCCAAATAAAAAAAAATTTGAATATTTCATTGTAGGTATTGGGCAATTTCTAGAGGGTATCAAATAATTTATATTTAATCAACCAATTCAAATAAAATATTGAACCTTTCCTTTTAAGTATTGAGCAAATTCTAAATTCAGACACAAATTGAGATGTATATATATACATAGATATAGATATATATATATGTATATTAGTTATTTTGAATAACATATGTTTGAGTATGAAGATTGAAAAGAAAATTTATTATCTTCTAGTGATAGGTCAATTCATTGTCAAAATCTTCACCAAAGTATTTCAAATAATATAAAATATATATATTAGAGGGAGTGTGTTTTGATTGAAAAAATTAAGATTTAGAGCACTTGTAGCATTATGCAGATTATCTATTTTAATATCTA